>VNJN01005927.1:0-14914 GCA_008042485.1 Drosophila mayri | reverse complement strand
AGGAAATATCTGATAGACCAGCCAAAAGAGTTTACTGCTTTCGCTAGTCTGACTTCGACCGGCTGAATAATTTTATTTCTGACTTTAACTGGTCTGATTTATACATGTGCACTGACATTGCTAATGCCGTAGACATTTTTTACAATGCGATGAATTCATTCTTCTCGGACTGTGTCCCGTTATATTATCCCTTAATCTCAAATAAACCACCTTGGTTTACTAAAGAATTGAGTCGCTTAAAAAATGTAAAGTCAAGGCTGTACACGAAGTTTAGAAAAACCGGTTCTCGTTCTGACCTCTCTAATTATATATTGGCTCGGTCAAACTTCACCGTACTGAACGCACAGTGCTACAAAAATTATTTGACTCGTTGCAGGGTCTAATTTTCCCAGGATCCTAAACAGTTCTATAATTTTGTTAATACTAAACGTAAGGCGGTAACTCATCCTTCATCACTTTCGTTTGAAAACGCAACTGTGAAGGGCGATCAGGCAATTGCTGATCTTTTTGCCCAATTTTTTCAAACAACATACTCCACTTCCACTGACCTAAATCAGACTTATTCTTATAGCTTGCCCAGTTCGAACCTAATTTCTGTCCATGTTTAAATGAAAGCTCTCTCCTTTTAGATCTTCATCGTGTAAAGCCAGTTTATCTGCCAGGTCCCGACGGAATACCGGGCTGTGTGCTTAAATATTGTGCCGATGCACTGTGGGAGCCAGTCGCAAGTTGGCAGTTCCTTAAAGTGAACGTGCTGAATTTATTTAATAATTAACCAGTCTGGCAAGGATGCATTTAGGCAAATTTTTAGCGAAGTGCATTTTCTTCTTTCGTGAGATGCAAATTCATCGTATGCCCCTTCCAAATCATCGTCACTTTGATAAACCAATTTCCGGTCTCTTCTTTCTGGATGGTGCTTGAGTGCAGTCGACAATAATCCAAAGCGTGCCAAAACAAAAATTTTAATCCACGTGCATCCTGTGGTTAAAACCTTCTTCAGTTGAATTAAACACTGCAAATTGTGTAGAATTTGTGTCTACTTCTCTGGGGGTAAGCGTTTTTAAAAAACGTGGTCCACCTCAAGGGAATAATAGTGAATATATTAAAACCAGCGTGCAGTTCAACCGAATAGATTGGGTTTGGAAACCATCTCGACGGTACCGCGACAGTTTGCGCGTTGCTGGAGCCTTCGCCCCGTGCGTAGGGAAGCCCCGCTTTCCTTGCGCCTCGCTGCAAATCAACAGCGATTGGAAGTACTACTGGGCGGCTTTCTTTCGTGATTTTTTTCGCGTGTCTTCGAGGTGCACCCCATACATGTGTCTCCGAGTAGCCTGCATACATACATAGAGGGGCAACTATACCGTACGTGTCTTCGAGGAGCACCCCATAAATGTGTCTCCGACTAGCCTCCATACATACATAGAGGGGCAACTATACCGTACGTGTCTTCGAGGAGCACCCCGCGCACGTGTCTCGAGGAGCATCCTATGCATGTGTCTTCAAGTGGCACCCATACATACATAGAGAGGCGCTCTTTAACCTCACGTGTCTTCATCGAAAGGCATCCATACGCATCCTCTCTTTGTGTCGCACATTTCAACCCTCTGTGCGGCGCACTCTTTGCTCGGTGGTGCTCGCTGGATCAACCGGACAAAACCAATTGGAAATTAATGCAGACTTGGCTGCGTCAGTTGCTTGCGGCAACCTCAACAGTATCATTAGTTTAGATTTGATTTGATTTTCTTTCGATTAAGCCTTTTTACTTATAACCTTCTTCGATTTTAATTTAACTTACTTTGTGGGGAGGCCTGACTATATGTATATATAAGCGATTCTCTTTAAATTAATTTTACAACAGCTAAGAAAACCCCACCAGTCATCAGGCCTGCTGACATCGAGGGATTTCGGCGTAAGTACGGCATAGCCGTTAAAACAAACTAAACAAATCATAAGTAAGCCCACACATATATTTATATATAAACAATTTAAGCAGAAACAAACAGCAGAACAAGATTTAGTTAAATTCTTTGATAAATCATTTAATTTAGTTGGCGGTCATATTAAAACAGCTATAAAGAAGAAAAAACTAAAGTTTTGATGAATTAACTTAACCAGTAATTTAAAACGAATAGATGTAAGGTAAATATCTCATTTTTGCCTTATTATTTAATTATCTTTCATTATCGCCAGTCATATATAAATAAAACTAAATTATAAGCAGTCTTTAACGTAAATATATCTTCTTAGTCTAAGGATTAGTTATAAAAAAATGTATAATATTATCGTCTTGGCTAATTATATGGATCTAAACATGGAGTAGAAGATTTTCGTTGGGCACCTGAGAGAATGTAAAGCAGGGGTTGTATTTGGGTGCGGTTCTGATTGAACTTCACAGGTAGGGTAAGTATAGATAGAGGCCAATAACATCTGGGTCTCATCTTCAATAGGTACTTTGTTCAGTCCGTTTCTTTAACCGATGGGTTATCCTTATTGCCACTATCGTCCCTGTCTACAATTATTAATTTTGTGACACATTTGTTTATCTTAACATCAAACCCACGCCCATTTTCCCTGAGCCTGCCGGGCATGAGTAGACAGAGGATGTTAAGGTGAACAACGCTCGATGAGTGTGTCCGTTACAGGACTGTGCTTGCCCCTTCTTAAATTGTTTACCTTATCCTTAAAAACCTCGCACTTTCCCCTTATTTGGAAGGAATCATTCATTATATCTCTCCACAAAAAAGGTAAAGAATCGGAGGCCAACAACTATAGAGGCATCTCTAAGCTTTCGGCCATTCCTAAACTTTTCGAAAACATTATTACTCCACATTTGCAGCACCTTTGTAGATCGGTAATTTCTCCATGTCAACATGGATTTGTTAAGCGAAGATCAACAACTACAAACCTTCTGGAGCTCTCTTCCTTCATTATAAGGGCTTTTCAGAATAACCATCAAACGGCTGTAATTTATACTGACTTCAGTAAAGCATTCGATTCTGTTAACCATTCCCTTCTCCTCAGAAAACTCGACTTAATGGGTTTTCCAATTGATCTTCTTAGGTGGATCTCTAGGTATCTGACTGGCAGGACGCAAAAAGTCCTCTTTAAAAATAATTTATCTAATGTTCTCCAAGTCACCTCAGGTGTCCCGCAAGGGAGCCACCTAGGGCCCTTATTGTTTACATTATTTATTAACGATCTGCCCAAAGTTATGACAAATTCTAGAGTACTCATGTACGCTGACGATGTTAAGCTTTGCGTGCAATAGAAAGGCGTTGCTTACCAGTCTGACTTACAAACAGATCTTGATAGCTTCCAAATCGGTGTTGCATAAACCTACTAAACTTAAATGGCTCTAAATTTAAGCTAATGACATTCTCTCGTGTCGTTTCCAAGCTTGCAACTTACACACTTAACTGCTGCTCTTTGGAAAGAATTAACTCAGTTGATGACTTGGGTGTCCGTCTGGATCCCAAACTTGAATTTATCGATCATATTTCGTACATGGTAAATAAAGCCAGGGGTATGCTGGGATTTATTAAACGGTGGTCGAAAGAATTCGATGATCCTTATGTTACTAAAACTTTATATATTTCATTAGTTCGCCCTATCTTGGAATATGGATCTTGCGTTTGGAGTCCACAGTACGGAGTCCATAGTAAACGCATTAAATCGGTTCAAAAGAACTTTTTGCTTTTCGCTCTACGCGGTTTAAACTGGGATGCTGACCAGAGATTACCCTCCTATTAAAGTATACTTCTTCTAATTAACTTCTAATTAATTAATTAATAAGGTTATTAATGAAGGTAATGCCTAGCATAGTTCTACGGTTGGCTAAGGAGGGTAACTTAGCCAACCGTAGAACTATGCTAGGCATTACCTTCATTAATAACCTTATTAACGGCGACGTGGAAAGTACTGACTTGTTAGGCCAGATCAATTTCCACGTTCCGAGTAGAAATACTAGATCCTACATACCTTTGGTTTTGCGCCATTGTAGAACCTCATATGAACTGCATGAACTCTTTAGAGTACTGTGTGCAAGTTACAATGATTTGTACTCGGTAGTCTCACTTGCTGATTGTCTTCGTAAACTAAAAACTTTAATTCTTACCCACTTAAATTGCATGCAAGCAAACATTCAGGCAGCTCGCCGGTAGCTTATTTCCTCGTATTCTTTCCTATAGTTTCAATCGCGTCTACTAATACCTAACCCTAACAGGCTCGTGCCTGGTTTCATAAGGGCCACTTGAGTGTACTGACCGTAGTCCATCAACGTCCAAGATTATTATTGAACTTCGCGGCAAAGTCGGGACAAGCGGGGATCGGGGCTTGAGTGAGAAGCTCTTTCAGGCCCTGGAATACCTGCTCCTGCTTTTCTGCCTTCTCCCACTTTCTGCCTTTCTTGAGTAGGGACGTCAAAGCGTACAAAGCGTCGGTACCAAGACGCAATACCCAAGCATCGACGAAGCTCCTTCAGGTTCGTTGTTTTTTTTATTAGTTGGTAGAAGCAGCGAGGGTGCTGCTTCGACGGGCTTATCGTAAGTGAGCGACGGCTTATGTATATAGGCTATATGCTCATGCGGTCAGCTCATGTTACAAATGTGAAAGCGCTAGCTCTTTCATATGCCGGCTTGAGTTTATGACCGGGAAAATTGAGATAGTTTACATTGCAACAATTAGTTACAGTACGCATTCTTTAAGTATTGATATTACAGTGAGCATTCAATATGTGCATATTACATCTCCCTCCTTTTGAAAAATATTTTAATAACATGGAGTTCTTTTTAAATTAATTAAGTTTATTTATTTTTTTATTTACTTAAGAAAATGAAATTATGAAAAGAAATATCTGTAATATATTTGTGCTTGTCCATTTATTTCTATGTATGGCCATGCTGAATATAATTATAAAATAAATATTTTTAATTTATCCTTATGAACAGTTTGTTTTTTATTTTTATCATTAGATATTATTTTGTTATCTCTATATTCTATTTTAATTACTTTATACGGACCAGTGTATCTGTGATCCAACTTTTGGCCTGTTTCGTTTCTTTGCAAAACTTTATCTCCTACTGGTATATCTGAATTTCTTATTTTATTATCATATAATGTTTTATTTCTATACTTATTTTCTTCTATCATTACTTTAGCTCTTTTATTTTATACTTCGAGTCTATATTTACTCTATGTTATCTACACTATTAAATTCTTTTGGTAAATTGCTTGTTTTACCAAATACTAACTCATATGGACAATAATTATGTGCCATTGAGGGAGTCGTGTTAAAACAGAATGTGAAATATTAAAGCCATACATCCCTATTAATTTTATCAACCGATATGTAAGATCTTATATATTCATTAAATGTTCTATGACTTCTTTCAATTGTTCCAACTGCCTGATGGTGGTGTGCCGTCGAAGTAATGTTTTTAATTTTCAAATTTATTTATTTATTATAATAGATAGAGTAGTTTATAAAACTAAACTAACTTAATTAGTATAGCGCTGGCTACAGGGCCTATGGCTATATAATTTTCAAATACTTTCACAAGTCACTTATAATTGAATTCTTATATTCTGTTCCCATGTCCGTAATGAAATATTCAAAAATAGCTTTAACGACAGTATTTGCGTTCTTATTTGGAAGTGGATTAGCAACTAGATATTTTGTTAAATCACATATTAGAGTGACAACATATTCATTGCCCTTCTCCGATTTTGGTAATGGACCAATGGTGTCCACTATTACTCTATCGATAACATATGTTGGTGTATCTGTTATTGTTCATGGCGTCTTTGTATGCGATACAATTTTCGTTTTCTGACATTTTTCACATTTTTTTTAAGTACTTAATTATAGCTTTAGACATATTTTTCCAGTAATGATGTCTTTTTACTTTGGCCAAAGTTTCTGATATGCCAGTATGACCGCCTTATATAGGATCGTCATGGAATGTAGACAATATTGCTTCTTTTTCTTTTAAATTTTTTATTTGGATCACCGGGTTGAGTAGCGCTACTCTAAACGTATTCAATATTTTATTGCCCATTAATTTAAAATTATCTATTGAAACATTTTTAAAGATATTTTCCCACGGTGCCAGTATCAGTTAGCTGATTTTATTTATACCGGCTTGCATTTCAATATTCCCAGTAGTATATAAATCGCTAACATTATATCTTGCGATTATTCTCTTACCATGTTTAAAGAAACATAGCATGTTTTTAATCTGCAAGGTCACTACTTTACGTACTTCGTCATTGTTTATGACTTCATATACGTTGGGCTTAGAAGCTCTTTCAATAGTTTGCCTAGGCAATTCTTTTTCTTTGTTTTCCGCACGGAATTTTTGTCTACTTTGATATCTCGAAGTGACTTTCAAAATATTTCCTGTAATATTTTGTAGCTCTTTAATTGTTATTCTTGATAATGCGTCAGCTACATGATTGTCTCTTCCCTTTAAATAATCGACTGCAAAGTCGTATTCTTCTAGTTCGAGCCTCATACGTGTAAGTTTTGAATTTGGATTGAACATTGAAAATAAATATACTAAAAGTCTGTGATCTGTTCTAACTACAAAATGTTTCCCATAAAAATATGTTCGAAAATGTAGTATTGCCCAATGAATTACAGTTAATTCCTGCTTAGTAGTGCACTTATTACGTTCTCCTTTTGTAAATGCTCTCGATGCGTATGCAATAGGAATTTGGAGTCCATTATGGTTTGGAGTTAAAACCGCTTTCTTTAGTGAAATCTAGATATTGTAGTAAAGTAGGTTCCAATAAATAACCTTGTTATGTGCCTTGAATAGTCCGCGAAATTTTTTATAAAACGTCTATAATAACAAAATGCTACAAAACGTCTAGCACTAGTTATAATTACATCGTATTTGTTCTCGTCGGGAAGTTTTCCTTTATCAGTGCATTTATGACCTAGAAAAGTCACCTCATGCATACAAAATGAACATTTTTCCGGATGTAACTTCAGGTTGAATTTCCTACATTTCTCAAAAACATCTGTTAAATTTTTAAGCATATGTTTTTCGGAACAACCATTTACTATTAAGGATGACTTATATAAAGAAGTGCTTGAGAAGGCTCCAGTCCAGAGAATGCAATAGTCATCATTCTTTGAAACGAGTTAGGTGCTATCTTCAATCCAAAAGATAATCGCGTGAAGCGATATGAGCCATTGCTCATTGAAAAAGACGTTATATATCTAGAACCTTATTCTAGTTCGATTTGGTGGAATCCTGACATTAAGTCAAGACATGAAAAATATTTAGCTCGACCTAGTTGATCAAAAATATCATCAATTCTAGGTAATTTAAATTTATCAGACAGTAATTTTTTATTAATCTGGCGATAGTCAATCACTAGCCGCCATTTCTTTACATCTGATCTAGGAGATGATTTCTTAGGGACCATTAACAATGGGCTGTTATATTCAGATACTGATGGTTCAACGATTCCGTCGGAAATTAACTTTCCTATTTGTTTTTGTACTTCATCAACTTGACTGTGTGGGCTTCACTATCCTTTAATCTCAGCTTTTGTTTATAGAAGTTGTTTGTGGTTATTGCTTCGGTTTCCAATCCGAAAACATCGCTATATTGCGTGCATAATTTAGTGAGTTGCGACATGAACTGAGGAGGGAAGTTTATCGAAAGTTGGGATAATACAGACTTTTCTCTATTTTTGTGGGTTTGACTACATCGTAGTTCGAAAGTGATTCATACGTTAATGTATCTATGGTGACTACTTTGTCTATATTTGTAGTATTATATTGCTATGGTATTTGGAATGTAAATACCATATTGAATTTCCTGATTTAGAATTAATACACTGTCTTCATATATATTAAGATTTATTTTCCGAATAACTTGGGATCTTGCTGGCAGAAAAATTGAACTGTTGCCAGTACTGTGAGTTAACGGTACATAAATTGGAAAATTTAAATTATCAGTTCTAATTATAAGCCAATCTTTAGATGGCTTGACGTCTAACTGACAGTTGTATTTCTTTATAAAATCAATACCTAATATTCCATCTCATGGAATATAAAATTGGAAAATAAATTGTTCGGTCACGATATGAAAATCGTGTGGAATAATAGATGTCTGTATTTCGACAATAACCAAACCTTTGGATTTAGATATTTTTTTGACTTATTCCTTTGATATCTATAATAGAATTGTCTTGGATATCATGAAAGATATAAGTGGTTTCTTTTAATATTGATATATCTGCACCTGTTTCTATCAGAAAGACAAGTTCCTTTCCTGTGGCTACGTTAATGAGACGAATATATTCTGACTCAGATTAATAGCGTAAACTCTCGCATCATACACTGCAGAGAATTTAAAAGGTTCTGTGAGTTTTCCGATACATCTTGGGTAACTCTTACATTGCTCTGGGAGTTGTTGTGGCCTCTATACGAGTTACCTCGTCCTCTATGGTTTCCTCCATTTTGGCCTCTTCCTCCATTTTTGTTAATGCCGTTGTTCTAATAGGTATTTCGGTAGTTATTATTTTTTTGATAACCACGAGAGTTGCCTCTATAATTTCCACGCCAGCGGTTCGCACCGCGCTGGGATTGATTTTTGTAGTACAGGACAGTGTTTGACTGTCCCGTCTCTTCTGTGCAACTATTTACAAATTTGGAGACAGCTTCGTTCATGGTATTGAAAGTACCTGCTTGGATAATTAGTTTAACTTTTTTAATGGTGCAGTTCTTAGTCATTGCCTTGACTGCTTGCTGAGTGGAATAACTTCTGGCTAACTCTAGGGATAATCCGTCCGTTATGTATGCACCTTCTAATGCTTTTGTCATCTGCTCAACCTCTTGTGTATACTGGTTGACAGTTTTATTGCGTTTTGCTGATAATACCTCTACAGTTTCGCCATTGAGATTGCTTTTCAATTTCGAAATTACATCAGAAATTGTTGCTTCATTTCCGATTAGATTTAGATCTTCTTCCTCTATTTTAGGACTTGGATCTCGAGACTCTTCTGGCTCCTGGTTGATTCCTATATCACCAGTTTCAATTGCCACTGAGGTATTTATTATAGCGGGTATAGACAATTCTAAATCAAATTTTTGCTTAACTGATACTAAATAAGATCTTAGTCTGATCAAAAATTTTGATACTTGCGACCAATGTTCTTGATTTAGTATTCCTTTATGTTCATGATCACGTTCATGTTTCTTAACTGTGTTTTTCTGAATGGGTCTGCCCCGAGCAAGGGATCTATAAGATTTATCGAATTCGGATTTGATATCGCATATTTCTTTGTATAATTCGGTCCGTTCCATTACTATTTCACGTATTTAGCGTAGCCATATATATATTTTATTGCATTTATTTATTTATTTATTTCATTGTCTTAATTAAAGAAATTTGATTTATATATTTATTTATTATTATATAATTATATTTAATGTTGTTTAAATTTTATCTATTTTATTTGCGCACATAATAACAACCATGATAATTATCTGCTGCGGCGGAGTAGGTGTTAAGTTCTTTCAATTTAACTTCTTAGCAACTGAGTGAGCTGGACCTTTTGGCTTTCTGTCAATCAGACTTGATTTTAGAAAATCAAGTTCTTGCAGCTTTTGGGCTGTTGCCCAGGGGGGTGGCGGTTAATTTGTGAATAATAGCCTCTTATTGTGTGCTATTCTCTTAGCTATCTTCGTCTTCACGCCCCCACGCTTTGACATACTCACTCAGTTTCTCTTTTTGGGTTTCCAGCGTTGGTTAGTCCAGCGTCTCCAACGTTTTCGTAGATCTCCTTGATGTTATTCAGTTGTTTTACTATGCTTTTTGTCTACTAATCCAGTCATCTGTCATTTAAGATCCGATTGCCAAGCTCATTGTCAAGGTCGCCGTGATGTGTTTAAATAATGAGAGCCGTCATATATTGAGTTTTGTTGGTTGGTTTTATTTAATTCTCAATATTGGTAGAAGCAGCGAGGGTGCTGCTTCTACGGGCTTATCGTAAGTGATTTTACATTGTTCTTTTAGTGTAAAGTAAGGCTAGGTTCCATCGCTGCGCTGCCCGCAGACGGTGGCAGAGCGACGGCTTATGTATATGCTTATGTATATAGGCTATGCGTTTCTAGGCGGACGCGCGAGGCTATGTGCTCATGCGGTCAGCTCATGTTACAAATGTGCATGCGCTAGCTTTTTCATATGCCGGCTTGAGTTTACATTGCAACAATTAGCTACAGTACGCATTCTTTAAGTATTTATAATACAGTGAGCATTGAATATGTGCATATTACAATAGGCGATATGCCCACTAGCTTGTCGAACTGCGAGAGTTCCTGATCGAGGAACGTGCTAATCCAGGGTTCGGTGGGGGTGTGTCCCTTCGTCCGAGTCGTAGTCGGCCTCGGCGATTCTGTAGGCGGGGTCGGGGTTTCCCGGATCCAGGAATCGTACCCGCTTTCCTACTGCACGGAACGGATTCCGCTGTACTGCCGACCGCTCGGCGTCGGGCAATGCTCCAGTCCAGCTCGGGACTGTCGTGGTGTTGTTGTCTGTATCTCCACGCGTGGGGTGTGACGATATGTGGTGTGACCGATTGTTCCTCCTGCGAGGTGGTCGATAGGGGTGCTTGTGCAGCGACTTGTTGCTCATTTGAAGAGGCAGTCGATGCTACTGTCGGTGAGGCGACCAAGGGGCGTGCCTGTGAGACGGCTGGTGGGCGTGCTCGTGTTTCCACAAACCGTGCCCACTCTGCCTCCACGGCCCGGGCATCCTCCTGGGCCACCAAATCGTCAACGGGTGCGAGCCCGTTCTCGTCGTCGGACGACTCCGCGGCCGGCCACAGGGCGGGGCGGCGGAGGTTGTCGGCGTTTTGCCGCCGCGCCTGCTCGTGCTGGCGCCGGAAACGACAACGCCACTCGTCCGTTGAGGGAAGCGGCTGCACCCGCTGTACCGGCCGGCCTCGGAGCGAGGTGCGCCCTCAGAGAATGGCGGTCCGGGAGTCAGGCGTGGGCACCCGAGCGGCCGCCAGGGCGGCTAAGTCCTCCTTGAGCGCGTTCCTGGTGGCCGCCCGTTTCCAGGAGGCGGCGATGGTCGTCGGCCCCTCGGGTGAGGCCAACAACGACATTAGTCGGCGGTGTGTTTTCGCCACGGCGGCGTTGGTGGGAGTGGCCGGGGCGCTGGTGGTGTCTGCCGCAGCACAGTGGCGCCTTTTTGTCATTTAGCGTTGCGAGAATCATAACTTTTGAACCAAATAAGGTAATCGAATAAATTTAACGGCATCTGACAGTGAATGGTTGTAAAATTTATATATGTAGTGCCACAATGTGCCACGCCCACCCTTCGCCCAATAACAGGGTATTAAAATAAAAAAATCGAATTTTCTCATCCAAAACGATTTATGAAAAAAAATGGATTTAATTTTTTAGCTTTGTTATTATTGATATGCTCAAATAAAAATATTTTAAAAATGTTTTAAGATATTTTAGTAATGGTTTTTTTTTTATTTGCAATTTTTCTTATTTCTGGACTACAAAACATTTGATTCCTCATCCGTTCGGGTCTTAAAATCATTCAAAACCAAATATATTCATTTTAACGCTGCAAATGATCTTGCACGCTACTGGTTTCTCTGATGCGTTTTCACCCAGTTTTCGTGTTTTTTGACCGTGAGTTGTATCACTAAAATTGCTGCCAAAGGTGGAGTCGCAGCTCAACGCAGACTTTCTAAACGGATTCTGGTTCAGGAAAGATACATGGAACTGACCTATATAGTTTAGTTGAGTGCTCTGTAGTTCCTCAAAACGGACACCTGGCAGGTAACGATTTACCTGTACAAGCCACACCCAAACTGCCGTTGTTTTGGTTTAATTTACAGCTTATAAATGTATCTATAATTTAAAACAAAAATCATTCCAATTGGTTGTCTAGTTTTTGAGTAATATTACCTGAAAGTCAACCAATTGCTCCTTTTTTTTGTGTGTTGCAAAAACGGAAATATTTTCCAACTTTGAATGCTCATAACTTCTACAAATGGACCGAAAAATGTTATCTCAACGGATTTAAAATCGTTGTGAAATTCTCGATCGATTAAGTATAGTTTAAATTGTTTTTGCGACTATGACTTTTTGATTTTCGCAACGCAAAATGTGCGAAAGGCGCCACTGTGCGGCGCGGGGAGCCGTTGGCGTCGTCGGCGTTGCAGTAGGTGTCGCTGCTGCTGCCGGCGTTGTTGTTGCTGCTGCTGCGGCTGGCGTTTGGTTGCCGCTGCTGCTGCCGGCGTTGTTGTTGCCGCTGCTGCTGCCGGCCCCAGTTGCTGCTGCCGTTGGCGTCGTGGTTTGGTGGGGCCAGGGCCCTCCCCTCCTCCCCGCTGCTCAAGAGAATTATTTCATCCTCGGAAATATCCTCATACAGCGGGCCGGCGAGGGTGATTACAGCGAGGGCAGGGGGCTCGTTGGCCAAACGGAGCACCTCCTCCGCTTGGAGGTCTCCGTTCTCTTTCTCTAATGCACCAAGCATTTCTTCCAGGGTCAGGCCCCCACACCAGTTTGGGCTGATGGCTGGGGAGCCTGGCCCTGGAGTCCGGCCATCGGGCCTCGGGAACGGGGCCCCGATGCGGAAGAGTGGGGGTGGTGGATTGCCCCTATTTTCAAAGTTTTCCGCCATGCTTTAGCTGCTCAAAAAGGTAACGGCCAGGAAAAAGAGGTTGCCGGAAAAGGGTTTAGCGGGGTGGGCTGCCAGCGATCCAATTCTATCGTTATCGTTGCACACTCGTTGCACACGGCGTTTTTATTTGAAAATTTGTATTTGCGCGGTGTATGGTGGATGACCACGCTGACGGACGAAATGGCCGTGTGAACATTATTCCCGCGGCTTTTTCCTGGCTGACCTTGAAGCGCTGGCAGCTCAGACATCGCCGTACGTAAATGTCTACTTTCCGGAATAGTCCGGGGCAGTAGTATTTCTGGGCCACTCGGGTACATGTTTTTCATACGCCCAAGTGTCCAGCTGTCGGATGATCATGGCATTCTTCGAGTTCCCTCCTGCGGGAGTCGGCTCCGACGCAGAGTTTCCAGGGCGTATAGTCTTCCTCCTCCGGACGTAAACCTATACGACGGGCCACCTTCTCGATCCGCACCTCGTTCGCCTTGTCCACCCCGATCATGCTCGACTGTTCGGGGGACGGGGAAAAGGTGACGGTAGGCTCGGTCGACGGACAGCGGTATGGGTGCTTGAAGGCCACGTGCGTGTACTGGGCCCGGAAGAGGTAAAACCACTCCCCCTTCCAGTACCCGTACTGCTCCTCGCTATGCTACACATACTGCTCCGTGTTCGGCCCATCGTCCTCGCCGTCGCTGCCAGGGCTAATCGTGTAGGCTCGGTCGGCCTCACTCTCGGATCCATTGGAGGTATCCGGGCTCGAACGGGATCGTGCTTGCACTCGAAGGTCCCTCGCCGTATCCCTTCGTGTCCATGTCCTCGTCCTCTGTTACACGATACTGGGGACTTCGGGTATCGAACAATTCGGTGAGGCTCGCGAAATAGCGTAAGTACGCCACTGTCCCTGCGTTATAAGAGATAGACCCGGGCTGAAGGCACTGCGCCCCGAGGTAGGCCCACACGAGGTATATCCCCGATGTCTCTGGGGTGTAGGGGATGGAGTCCGGCTGGATGGAGGACGACGCTGCCCGTCGGGTTGATGTCCTAGTCTGAGGTCCGTTGTCCCGATGGGTCGTCGGAGCTCCTGAACGCCCAGGTAGGCGTGGCTGCTCGTTCCACTGGAGTCGAAGATAACGTACTCCATGACGTTCCTATGTGGGAAGAAATCGCAACCGGGATTAATGTTCAATTTAGAATTGTGTATAGTATAGTGGGGGGACAGGAGGTTGGGAAAACACAGAACCAACTGGGTGTTTTTTTCCTTTAGTTTTCCCCCGACGTCCGCCAGAGAGGGTCCAGGTCGGACGGTGGTACCCTCCGGGACGTCGTCCTCGTCCTATGTGTCTGATATGATCCAGGTGGGACGTTGGTACCCTCCGGGACGTCGTTCTCGTCCTCGGAGTCTGAGTTCCCTCTGCTAAGGGCCGTGTGGAACGCCTTCAAGTTGTCCCCAGGATTCGTGGACGATCCTTGCCGGATTCTCGCGCGCAACGGAGAGTTTCCAGGGGATATAAGCCCGGTCGTCCGGGCGGTTTCTGAGATGTCAGTGTAATTCTCCGTTCTCTAAGACTAATCCGGGAACTTGTGGGGGTCTTCACGGACTTCAATTAGGTTGCGCTGGAGTCATTCGCAGGCCGTTTCCTCCGTGGCCAGTCGTTGTAGGTGATCCAGGTAACCAACTGGACGGTAGTGGACGTCGAACTGGTACTGCTGGAGTTTCAGGGCACACTTGGCTATCCTACCCGTCGGGTCCTCGATTTGATCCAGCCATTTCAGCGCCAGATGATCGATGATTACGTTAAATCGGTAACCCTCCAGATAGCAGCGGAGTTTCCTGATTCCCCAGACGATAGCCAGGCACTCCCTGTTGGTGGGAGAGTATTTCAGCTCGGCTGCGTCGAGTCTCCGACTAACGTAAGCGAACCTGCGCAACAGGTTCGCCATCAGCTGCACGACGGCTGCGAAGTTTGCGATGAACCTCCGATACTACGGCGCCATGCCGAGGCATCGCCGTAGGTTGGTCGGGGGACTCAGATTCCTGACGGCGGCTACTTTGTCCGGGTCCGTCTGTATTCCTTGATTGCTAATGATATGTCCAAGGTAAGAAATATTCCGCTTCAAGAACGTGCAATTCTCCTTATTAATCCAAAGGTTCGCTCGCCGCAGTCGTTCGAAGACCAGGCTTAGGTTAACCATGTGTTCTGGTCCTTACCGCGATTATATCGTCGTGGTCGGTAAATGCGTAGGGGTCCAGA
>VNJN01005921.1:0-14113 GCA_008042485.1 Drosophila mayri | reverse complement strand
CCGTGGCCTACCCTGGAATGCCAACCTTAGATTACCGTCTTACTCTAGTAGACTTCTCCTACTTAATCTACCTTCTTTAGCTAACCGTAGGACTATGCTTGGCGTCGTCTTTTTACATAAACTTATAAACGGTGATGTGGAGAGCCCCTACCTGTTAGGCCAGCTCAATTTAGTAGTATTGAAGGCATTGAAAGCCTTAAAAAATTAAAAACTGTATTGCTTGTAGTACTAGCCAGTAGTGTATCCTAATTTTTCCTCGTCCTTTTCTATTTTTTTCTTTCTCTCGCGTCTTTCTAGTACGCGTTTCGTGCCGTACGTCACACGGCTGCGCCCCTCGGTCGGTTGTGCGGGAGGTGGGCGTGGGACTCGCGCGAAAAAAAAAAATAAAATAAAGTAGTCTAGAACTTTTGAGGCACTACAGGGCACTCAACTACACTATATAGGTCAGTTCCGTGTATCTTTCCTGAAAATGCTTCAGAGATACCTGTATCGTGCAAGGGAATTTTCAGCGTTAAAATGAATTTATTTAGCTTTGAATGATTTTAAGACCCGAACGGATGGGGAATCAAATGTTTATAGTCCAGAAATGCTTCAGCTATAAAAAATTTCTCCAATATAAGTTTAATGTTACTCAAAATGTTAGAAAAATGAAAAAAAAAAAAATAAAATCCAAACTAAAAAAAAAATTTGTAAAATATTGTTTTTGATTTTTAAAAATACATTTATTTAAGCAAATCAATAAAAATAAAGCAAACAAATTAAATACATTTTTCTTCTTAATCGTTTTCTTTGAGAAAATTCGATTTTTGCACTTTGATACCCTATAAATGGGCGAATGGGTGGGCGTGGCACATTGTCCAGTAGATATATAAATTTTACATCAATTCTATGTCACATGCCGTATAAATTATTCTATTATCTTATTTGGTTCAAAAGTTATGATTTTAGCAACGCTAAATGACCAAAAGGCGCCACTGTGGGCTGTTCATGTGTAATTTCTTTTTCTTCTTCAGGCCTTTCCTTTGCAGTACTTTGTATTTTTCTTGCTTTACGGCTTTGTCACGAAAGATTTGATCGTCTTGCACTCGGCATTATTAGCAGTAGAACTCTCATCTGTAGAGCAGTTAGACAGGGCCCTATTCCAGGGCGAAATATACCATACGTTACGCTCACAGCCTACTTATACTGATAATTTATTACTATAAGTGCAGCCACCTTGGAGGAGTATAATACACCGGGAACGCTGTCGAACGGGATAAAAATAATCCTATGTCCGTCTCATGGTTCTAAGCTACCTCTCTACCATTTTTCACCAAAATCTGTTTTGTCGTTCTTGAGTTATAAGTGGTGTAACACAAAACATGACTTTGTTTTTTTTGAATTGTTTATTTGCAAGCAGCACTGCTGAAGCCTGTCGATAAACTTTTTTATTATTTAACAACAATTTTAAGTAAACACTTTGTATAAATAGTTTTTTTTTTAAAGATAAATGTCGGGAAGTCAGCTCCCTTATACAGACAGGTCCTACTGATTCTGGAAAGTCTTCTCGCCAAAGGATTTGGATGCGTCCTTAATCGGCAAAGATGTCTTTTTGCAATTTCATTAATGGTATCTCCTACTGAAGGGATTCTCAGCTCCCTTCTTATATCCTTATTCCTGATGTACCATTCTGCCTTGGTAATTCTCCTCAGGAATTTAGATTGGAATACCTGTATTCTTTTTAGATGTGATTTAGTGGCAGTACCGTAGATAGGCAGAGCATATTTCCATATGGGTGCTATGATCGACTGATATAGTCGAGCCTTGCACCTTATGCTCAACTTGGACTTTGGACCCGTCAACCAATTGAGGCGCTTTGTTGTGTTGTGCAATTTGGCACAGGTATGCTTCAAATGTGCAGCAAACGTCAGTCCCTTGTAAAGTACCAGGCCCAGGTAAAAATTATCATTTCTCTGCGGTAATAGCTGTCCATGTAGGAAAACGACAGGGCATTTTTCTCTCCTCAGCGGGAAATTTGCAACACACATTTATCCGTGTTAATAGCAAAAGCTAGTATCCTCCTTTTACTAGAGGATACTCCATCTTGTACCACCTGGAAAAACCTATCTTTGAGATAATTCGTTATGATCTCAAAGAGTTGAGGCGGGAGTAGATCCTTTACCTTTGATAGGAGCCCCTGATGCCATACCCTATCAAAGGCCTGTTGAATGTCCAGGAAGGCAGCCACCGAGTACTGCCTTCTTTGAAATCCATCAACATCAAAGTCCACTACCATGTCCTTTCAAAAACCTGAACTGATGCCTGGGGATCGCTTGCCTTACTGCTGGAAGTCTTTGCAACCTTTCCAGTATATCTTAGCATAGATAGGAAGTATACTAATCGGCCTATAGTTACTCACATCCTGAGGGCCCTTCCCCTTTTTGTGGATCATCACCACGTTTGCGTTCCTCCATCTGGACCTAACCTGAGGGCACAATTGAAGATCAATACTAAGAGGACGAGAGCCTTCACCGGAAGGAGTTTTACCACTCTACTGGAAATGCCATCCGCTCCTGGCAACTTCCGGTTCTTCAGCTTTCTAATCTTGGTCTGGACTTTAGGTAGCCGGATTAGGGGAATTGGAGGCTAGATTTGATGAGGCACTTCTAGTGAAGCATTAACCTTCTCAACCCTCTCCCTCGAAGCAGTTTTAAAGGGGGTGGCTCGCTCCTCCAGATTCTCGGTAAAGGCCTCAAATCGCTCCTTCGGAGACTTTGCCCAAGTCCCCTCCGCTTTTTCAACTGGGTATTTGGGGGTGGCTTGCCTCTTGCTTCTTCCAGCAATTCTCCAGAGCGCGAAGTCGGTGTCCCTATCTGGAGTTGCTTCCTCCAGATCATTCTCCATCTGGCCATCTGGTGACCTTTTCCACCTGGACCAACTCTAGTCGTACTGGATTTTAATGGCAGTGGATCAATCCATTTTTGACCGGTATAGCTGCTCCACCCCTGGCTATTCTGCCAGGATAATCAGCTCTGTATAGTGAAAAGCCAGGGAAGCCTATATACTCCCCATGTTTTAAGTAGGTCTCTGATACGAGCATAATGTCGATGTCATATCTAGAGGAAGCACCAGGAGCTCCTCCGGGTTGGCAGGGACACTCCTGGCATTCCAAATGCCCACTTTAAGCATATCCATGTCGAGTAGGCTCGCTTTTAGGTCTCTCACAACAAGAGAGATCGTTGCAAGAGAGGAAACCAGCTGCTCGACTGTATCCTTGAGTAAGGCAAGCATAGCCACAACCCCGGACATGTCACAATCAGGCTCAGAGTTAAGTGGCTGGGGAGCATTGCCAGTTCATCCTCGGTTTCCTAGGACAGGGAAGTCATCACGCAAATTAAATGTAGCCTGTTTGAATCCAGAAGAATGGTTAAAGGCATCCACAAAAGGAACTGGTTGTTGTTGAGCCCTAGTCCTGCGGACATGAGACATCCCTGGTTGCACAACTGCTGATGAAGTATCAAACTGTCGGCTTCGAACATCCCTCGCCAAGTTGCTTAGAGGCAGAGGCTCCTTAGGAAGGACTCCCTTTAAGTTTAAGGATATAGATACGGCATTTTTTGTCGTACGCTGCATGATTATCACCACAATCAGCACAAATAAGGTCGTCCGTGGTGACAGCCTTACAGAAGTTTGAGAGAGTCCAGTGCTCATCCGCAAGGGGGGTTGTATAGATTAACCACCGTGTGCCCCTTTTTTGTAAACTCCTCAATTATTAGACTCCTCGAAGTGGTGCTGGCCAAGTTTTTGATGACTAGTCTGAAGCTCCGGTCTTCCTTCAGATAGAAGTGAGAGTAAATGACGGTTAGGAACTTTGTGATGGTACGGTGCGTGGTAGAATCCTTGGCATATATACGCAAGTCTCCATTACGGGCTGTACGGAGTTCAAATCCATCATTATCAATCACCGAAAGTAGTTCTGTCTCCGTTGTTTCGACGTTGTTGACATTCATAACTGTTATCAGCCTAGGCTTGGCACAGGCATTGGAGTTGGAGTTTGATTGAGCAGCAGCTGCCCTGCGTCCAGTTTCAGAGAGAGTGTCCCCCTTGTCTTCATCATCTAGTGTGTCCATTTCTTGCAAAAACTCAAATTATTCAACAAGTTCAACACCGGCTAGGTCAGCAAATGTATTTGCAGGTTGCAGGTTACTTACTTCGGCTTTAGTGGCCGCTTTTTCCAAGGTTGGGGCACACCTCTTTTTAGTCGTCCTCTTTTGAACAGTTTGCCAAGTCGGTTGACAGTTTTGAATAAGTACCTTAGGAGAGGCTCCTCTCCATTGGGGAAGTGCTGACGAGGTATATATCCTATTAGGAGTTTCATGGTCTGTGCCGCCTTTTCACTGTTCTCCGGAACACAACACAGATGGTCTGCAGTGGTGTGTGTATATTTTTGCTCACCATTTTTAAGTCGACTTTAAATTTGAGCAGAGCAGAACACGAAAATTTGAGAATTACAATTTAATTTCCTCTCAGAAATTCAACGAATTGTCAGAATTGATGATTTCGATTTTTTTGGCACTTTTTGTTATTTTTGTATCGTTACGTTAGTTACGTAAATTAATCAACGTCACGCGCCCCACGCCCGATAGCAAGTTTCACTCGACGAGTCACAAACGATATATCGTACTAGATACCGTGTCAACAACCTTACGTTGCTGTCATACACATAAGTGGAAAAACTCGTTTTATGGGATTTATTTTTTTTCCAAAAATTAAAGTTAATTTTCACAATATAAAAAACAAAGTTAACGAATCAAGCTTCCACGAGCAGATTATGGGCACTTGTCTTGATGATGGTACTCCGCACGTTATGGGGCACAATATTTTACCTATTCCAGTAGGATTTGTCCAATGTAAACACATCTACAACGACCTCCAGCCCCGCTGCTGCCGGCCGGCCACGCACATGTCACTTTTTTGCAAAAATTGTTTTTATTTGCCATATAGGCGAGTGTACAGAGTGTAGTTTGAGGGTGTAGATGGAATTACACTGCCTTTCGTAAAACAACGAACATTCGCTGGTGTGTGGTGAATTGGTAATTTAGATAGAATAACTTTCCTACAGGGGTCAGCGCATGATTATTTTAATAGACCGCTGTAGAAAAGTCTCGGAAAGTCGGCCAGCGAAGGTAATCGCCGAAGAAAACTTCCGTATGGCACGGAGGAAGCCGACAGCCAGACGGAAAAAAATTTTGGTGCGGAACGGGTTTCGAAGAGATTGTTTCGAACTATTCCATAAGCCGAGTAGCACACCTTTAGTAAGAAAAAACACGTCTTCGTATTTTGCCTTAAGTATAGGCAAGGTGTCCGCCGCGCTCTCGAAATCAACTGAAATTAGCTCAGAACAACCTTAGTACTCTTTCTCGACCTTAGCCATTAGGGCTCGGACTTGATCGAGATGAGTTTTGCACGTATACTGAGATGGGCGCTGCTGAATTGAAGAATTTGGATTCAAATTAGCTCAGACGGTCAGAAGTCAAATCAAATTTATTTTAAATAGATGGATGCCATACCTATTATACCGTGTACCAAAGGTACACAGGTATTATAGTTTTGTGAGAGTGGGATTTTCTGTAACAGGCATAAGGAGGCGTGGCAGACCCTCAAAAATCAGGACCACTAAAGGAATCGATATAGCCATGTTTGTCTGTATGAACGCCTAGATCACAGAGACTATAAGAGCTAGAGACACCAAACTTGGGATTTAGACTTCTTATGTCTGCACGCAGATCAAGTTTATTTTAAATTTTTGCTGCTCCCCTTTTTGGTGGAGCTATTTGAAAAAAACCATATATCTCCCAAATTTATAAAGTTGTGTGAACCATACTTAAAACCTGCTTCAAATATATCAAAAGGTTCATTATACATTTTAGTTATGTTCACACTTTTATGAAATTAAGATTATGTATTTCTAATTGGTTCGTGGTGCAGTTGTCTAAGCTGCAATCAACACGAACTGTTTTTATGTTAAATAAAATAAATTGTCACGGGTTCAAGTCCCGTCTGCGATGAGTAATATATATTTTTTTTAAATAATTTTAGCAATATTTTTTTAAAAATATTTTCCTGTAACTCAAAATAATTATAGTATTTAAAAATCTTATAATTTTATAAAACTAAACAAAATTGTTTACCCCTTGCGGTAGGAATTGAACTCGGACACACAAAACATATATGCAGTTTTACCCACTGAGCCATCGACCTTGCTCTTAAAGTGGAAGACATTTGCATTATATATACATTTCTTTCCATTTATTTGTCTTATCTCCTTCTTTCATATAATTTTGGCACGCGCGTTGTAATGGTACAGGGTATTCTACTGTCGGGACGCCCGACTGTATGTCCATCTTGTTTATATATATGTTTATATATGTATATGTTTTATGTTGTAGAAAAATCCAACTTGTTTAGATGTAGATATATATTGTTTCGCACTGCTTACAAATTAATTTGGAATTTAGAAAGCAATCGGAAACGAAATTGATTTTCTATGTATATTGTGATTTTTATTGGTTATATGCGGAAGTATTCGAAATAACTCAATAATTCAGCTAAGAGCGAAAACATATACGGTTATACTAATGCGGAAGTAGAAACGCATGGCACTTTCTAACTGAATTAGTTAGTTGAATTTTTATAAAAAAAATAATTCTTCAATTGATATTTTATGAGTCTGGACTTATGTTTTTGGCCGCTGCTGTGTAAGCCGCGGTTTGGAGATAATGCGTGTGTGTGAATATCTTTGTGCATTCGCCGTTTGCCAATGCAGAATAGCAGAGGTAGCAGAGCAGCGGTATGCCAACGATTTGTACGTTTATATACGTAAACTTGGATAGAGCAACGTGGAGTCCCTAAATATACGTATGTAAATTAAGTCTGTGGTTTTGTCGCATTTATTGTAATTACATTTTTTGTTATATATTTATGTATAAATGTGTTTGTTTATTTAGGAGGTGTGGAAGGTAGTGATTAATATCTGGTTGTTCTTTAATTTATATTTTATATTTGGATATATTTATATTCGTCGTGCCAAGTATTTTCAAATATTTGTAGTAAATATAGCGGTATGTTTTTGTAAGTTTTGGAAGCGGTTGTTGATCATTGTAGTGGACTGTACCGATTATGTGAGATTGATCGAATTATAGAAGTGTAAATAAATGCAAACGTTGGAGCACAGTGAATTAAAAGAAATTAGGTAAGAACTACTTGGTAAAATTTCACTTTGGCTTTTGCCTTTATTTAATTTTTGAATTTGAATTTCGAAACTCACAGAAGTTGTATCGAAAATAAGTCGGTGTTTTTATTTAAATTACTTTGATGGAAAATATTTAAGTTATTTAAAAATACCAGATGCCGCCCCCACAAATATCTTGCCATTATCCGAATGGATCCGCAGATGACAACCGCGCCTAGCTACGAAACGAGCAAAGGCTGCTAGGAACTATTCAGCGATAAGATCGGATCTCGGCTCTAAGTGGAAAAACACACAAATACACATGCATATCCCTTGGTAATGAGGCACCCTCTCCCGGTATAATTTTTAATCTCGAACGGGCCGGCATAACCAATGCCCGTATATGTAAAAGCGGAGTTGGTCCGTGAACGGGAATAAATTTAAAATTGGACTTGCTCCCGGAAGGGGCTTCTGCTCTGCCAATTGCTTCAGCTCTTGGCCGTATGCTCTAAACTGCACAATGGATTTCCTCACTCGTGGGTCGTGAAGTTGAGGAGATTGCGCCGTTGCGGCAGCGACTAAATAACCGTCGAACACACACCAGGACTCGCAGTGCTTTGTTCACCTTCGATAATCGTTCTAGAATTTCATCGGAGGGGCCTGGGCTGAAGTTTACTTTCACTGCGCGCTGCTCGATCTCTGTGTTTGGATGCACATCGCATTGTGCTGGCCATAGCTCTTGTGGCCCTTGCAGTCACTCTGGCCCATTCCACCAAAGTTGACTATCTGCTAACTCGAGAAGGGACACGCCTCGACTGGCCAAATCGGCGGAATTTTGTTCGGATCGAACGTGTGCCCAGTAGTCGACTGCTACTGCCTGCGTGATCTTGGTCACTCTGTTGGCTACAAACGTGGTCCAGTTCCACGCAGGCACGTAGATCGACGCTCCAAAGCCTTTTGGGGCGCATCGCAGAAACCATAATACGCGACTTTGATTTCAGGCTGAAAACAGACCCATATCGAAATACGGATCTGGTTGAGGTCGGAATACTAATGGAAAAAAGCTTGCCACCTCAAACTCAATTCCCTGGGAATCTTATCATCCCAGCTTAGAACTTGCAGCCAAATATCCTGCAAGCAAGCCATCCGGCTGGACCAACCAACCTCGCGATTTGGGATAACACCTCGCGCTTTGTGTAAGAGGGTTCCACCACTATTTCCATCGAATCCCGAGCGTTTTGGGAATGCCTTCGGTATCGATATCGAGGAACTCGCTATGAAGGAGGTGTTCGGCTGGAATGTTTTCTTGTATGCGTGGTTAAAAGTCCACTTTCTTAAATGGAAACCAGCAGAGCTAAGAGATGCTTGTAGCTCTTGGACGGAACTAAAGGCCTAAGTTATGGAATTTGCCCCGTCCAGAAAGTCATCGACGTACATATGTTTTTAAATATTGTGGCTGGCTTTCGGAAACGCCCTTTGGACATCCTCTGCTAGTTGCTGCAGCACTCGAATAGCGAGGAAAGGCGCATAGTTGACCCCGAAGGTAACTGTTTTCAACTAAGTCTCGAATATCACCATTCTTATTTCGGAACAGGATTCTTTGAAAGGGTGTATGATTCGGATCGACCCAGATCTGACGGTACATCTTAGTTATGTCCGCGCTAAACACGTATTAAAAATATCTCCACTTTAGAATTTGAATGGTCAGATCAGATTGCAGTACTGGAGCAGCATGAAGAATATCATTTCAAAATAGTAAGTTGGGGAACTATGAGTCGATGGAACTTTTTTCATATGACCCAGATCCAGATACTCTTGAATCACACTGTCATATTGCTCTTTAAACGGAAAGTCTCTCTTTAAACGATTCTCGTTTCGAAAAAACTGAGCTAACGCAATGGACCTTGAATATCCTAAATTGGACCCAGACATGTCGGGGTCGCAGCATGGGAGCGTAACCACGTATCTCCTGCTTGCGTCTCTCTTGGTAGTGGAGGAAGTTCTTCTCACAGAAGGAACCGGAATCTTTTACCATTTGGACTGGTAGATCCTCCACCTCCCAAAGCTTGCTGAGAAGCGAGTCCATGGAATCTGTCCTTCGGTGTTGTACTTAAGACGTAACGGATGCGACTCTGTTTGCCTTAGTATTGGAGATCGGCCCAGTAAGTACCCACCCGAATATGGTCTCTAGACCTAGGAGTGAGCCACAAATGTTTCTCCTAGTGCCCTGCATTATCACCGACGGTAAAATATCAGCTCTGATCAGTACATCGATTTGGGAACTTTCAAAGAAATTTGGGTCTGCCCATTGGAGATCGAGCAGGTGTTCTAAAGAATTCCTGGAAAAGGACGTAGGCTGCGGTATTTAATTGTAGATCTGGCTTAGCAGGGGAGCGGATTACAAACTGGCAGAGTTTCGTAGACTCTGCCGAAACCGATTGGTTTAGCCCCGAGACTTGTGTATTTATTTTGCGGAATGGACGTCGCCTCAGATCCCGAGTCGAATAAAGCTCGGGCTCGGTAAGTCGTGCCCAAATGGCACACGTCAATAATTGCCGTGCTCAGCAGGACGGATGTAGTGCCTGAGGCGAAATAATTCTGCACCGTTGAGGTGCTCGCGGATGCATTGCTACTGGAGGGTCTCGTGGACAGTTGCATACAGGGCGCCGAGGTGGGAGGACTTGTGTTTAGGGAACTGGGGGAGCCGCGATGCAGCAAAGTATGGTGCCTCCCCCTACACGTGAAACAGTTGTGTGTGCTCGTGCAATCACGTAGCTGATGGCCTCTAGCGAAACAATTCAGGCATAGCTGCTTCTTTTTTATGTAGCCGGAACGCGCATCGACGGACATGTGGAGAAAGCGCGGGCACAATCTAATCGGATTATATTCCTTAGAACATAAGTCACACCCTTTTTGTTTGGTGCTGACCTTGGCTTCGAAGGATTGCAGCCTTTTTGGAACTGACTGAGTCGGCTTCATATCCTCGATAGCCTCCAGTGTCCGATACCTTTCGCTCAGGAAGGTGTTCATCTCCTCCCAAGCCGGAATTTCGGACTTCGAAGTTAGGGACTGTTTCCATAGGGAAAGGGTTAGCTTTGGCAGTTTGCTTGCGCACAGGAAGACCAGCAGACAATCCCAGTTGTCAGTGGAGATATTGGAATGTGCTAGCGCTGTCAAACACCCCTGAATCGTGGACTGCAGCTCCTTTAGAGCATGTCCAGATTCTTGAGAAATGGAACTCAAGTTGAACAAGAGCTTAAGTTTGCTGTTGACTAAAAGTCTTTTATTTTGGAAACGGTCTTGAAGCGCTTCCCACGCTGACGCGAACCCGTCATTTGTTAGCGGGGATTTGGACACTATGGCCTTTGCCTCGCCACTAGTTTTTGTGAGGAGATGGAAAAGCTTCTTGACCGGTGTCAGCCTGGGGTTGTTAACATAAACTGCCGTGGACAGGTCCCGGAAAGTGGGCCATCGAAGGTAGTCCCCATTGAAAACTTCTGTATCGCAGGGCGGTAACCGGCAACCGGACGACATATGCGGTTGAGAGGGGGAGCTTGAACGGCTTGAGGCGTCACTCTTTTTAGCGTTTCACTAATTTGTGCTGCACAGGTCTCGTATACGGAGTAGTCAATACTCATACTTTGCTTGTAGGAGAGGCAAGGTGCGGAGGGATCCTTCTGGGCAATTAGGTCAGAGCAGATTTCGTACTCTTTTTCGACCTTATCCCATAAGGCTCGCACTTGTTGCAGACGGACTTGCAATGTGTGTGAAGATTGCGAAGCCTGACCAGGAGTGGTGATCTTATCTTTGAAAGCGCTGTCGCGATCGCTCACGGCGATGAATTTGGCTGTTCGGTTACCGACATTTTGCTGCTATCGCGTGTGACCCTCAGGAATTTAGTCCCGGATGCAGAGGGATTCTCTAGCTGTTCCACAAGTGAAGAGTCACTTGAAGCTTTCGCCACCGGTTGAGAGGCGACAATTCTCGGACTTGTTTTTGAGCTTGTCGTTGGAAGATCTCCCCCTTTTGGCGTGACACTCGAGCTTCTGGGGGTCGGGCTAGCGGACTTGGGCACTGGTTTGCACGAGAATGTAGGGGAGAGGAAAGTTCGGTTTTTGTTTCCTTTTTTGGTGTAGGTGTTGGCTTCTCGTCACCCCCGACCGGCATACTCAGCTTCGCCCTACTACACGGACGTCCTGCTCGCCGCCAAAAAATATTGGAGGAAACGAAAAACTGAACCGAAAACTCGGTTTGGACCAAATTAGCTTATAAAGCTTAAAAAATAGCTGGAAAAAATAGCTTAATGGAGCCAATAATTATGGAGAAAATAGCTGAACGCTTCTTTTGCAAATAGCTGAATATAGCTAAACGTTGCGAAAAATAGTTGAATTCACATTAAACAAATAGCTAAATATAGCATAAGGTTCAGCTAATCGACGTGATTTTTTCTTGTTTAGGAATACGTCAAATCGTAAAACCGAAGAAACAAAAATGAAGGAACGAGAAATCCACCGCCAGAAAAATACGAATATCAATGACAAAAAATTAAATAACCAGAAAAAAATAAACGGCTTGAAACGATAGCCTAGGAGTCTTGCTGAATTTTTTGCTTTTGATATAAAATTCTCTCGCTCGATTTTTCGTAATTTAGGAACACAACAAATAGCTTAAACTCTTGCGTTAAAAAAAAGAGAAATGAAAAATTAGCTGGAAACGACTCTAAAATAGCTGTCAAATATATAGAAATTTTCTATGACGATGATTTAACAATTATTGAAAAAATTAATTAATTTTTGCATTTGGGGTCGATTTTATATTCAGGTATAGATTGAAGATTTTTTATGACCGGCACTCTATATTGCTTAGTAATCGTATGAGTGCAGGTGCTTGTATACCCTTCAATACCAAAATTCCCTTGACGCCTTTGCAGTTCGAATTTTGTTGCCTTCCTTTGGTTCGGACTTCTGTCCATACAATTTGTTTTTGTTTTTCGGATATACAACGAGATAAATGGCGTGAAGGGAATTTTGGTACTTGAGGGTATTCATCCACGCATACATACATATCCCCTTTTAATGAAATTATAGACACACATATTCCACACTAAATATAAATTTACATCCAATATGTATTGTGACGACGGTCACATCGCGGCAGCCGCCACTAAATGTATATAACATGTAAATACTAGGCTAAGTGTAGAAATAAGGTGTAAATAATAGTTAGGGATTAGGGACATAGGCGTTAGGATCATAGTTCCAGGCACACACCCCGGCCACGGCTGACGTCATCAGCAACATTGCCGGCAACATCTTCGGGAAACACCGGACAGGGAAAGGGGCGGAATGGCGGTACCGCACCCCAAGGACCGGAACGCGAGATCCACCAATCAGCGACCGGCAGAGGAGGCCGGAGAGCACGATCGGGGCAGAGGCATACGGCGCCGGAGCCGGAAGCGCACAGGAATGCGAAATGGAATTCGTATCGGCTACCTGCATGCTCAGGAGGGAGCTAGAGGGAAAGCCCGGAATGCAGAGAATGAATGGAATGCGGAACGGGGCGTGTCATGGATCGCGGCAGCGCAGCCGCAAAAGGGTTGGCAGAATCAGGTCATGGCAAAGATGACAAATGATATTTACATAAGACACTCGCGATTTGACCAGTGAAAGCCCAAGTACAAACTCAGTGAAAGCACAATTTTATCGACGACGAACCATATCATTGCCAACGACCAGGACACCCGAGAACAGGACTACGAGAACCCCGAGATTGAGCTCGGGCGGCGGCTGCGGGACCATTCCCAGCCACCTGTCCAGTCTCAGGGTGCGCCGCAGAGACTAGCCCAGGCGCCATTGCTGGCGATCGCGAGTCACGGGGCATCTTTTGGGAGGGCGACGGCCCGCCGTCAGGCTTCTTTTACTGAGTTCAGATACATGAGGTCGGATCTCGGGTTCGCCGCTTCGTGGGTCGTGGGAGCTTCTCGCGCCTCGAGGAAGCCGTTCGGCCAGCGTCAGTCGTCGGCGGGCTGGGGCGCCCAGTCCAGGGAGCGCGGGACCCGAGAGCCTGCGGAGAAAAGAGGAGAGAAAAAGGTAGGGGGACTCGAAAGTATTCCCTAGAAAGGGTCGGACTCGAAAGTCTTCGATATGCGGGCGAATGTTTGGACTCGAAAGTCTTCGGCGAGAGAATGGTTGGACTCGAAAGTCTTCAGAGACAGAATTGTTGGACTCGAAAGACTTCAGCGAGAGAATGGTTGGACTCGAAAGTCTTCAGAGAGAGAATTGGTGGTCTCGAAAGACTTCAGAGAGAGGCGCAGCGGACTTGAAAGTCTTCAGTGTACGGGAGAGAAGTGGCGGACTTAAAAGTCTTCGGTTTGCGGAAGGGACAAAGGGCGGACTCGAAAGTCTTCAGCGAGAGAGAGAGGGCGGGCGGACTCGAAAGTCTTCAGTGTACGGGAGAGACGAGGCGGGCTCGAAAGTCTTCGGTTTGCGGTATAGAGAGAGGGCGGACTCCAAAGTCTTTAGAGAGAATTCGGCAACCCGAATTCGATGCCGCGACTCGAAATCCAAAGATTGCGGTGGCCAAAAAAGTGACTGTGGCTGCGACTACTGGAAGTGGCTTGCCACTTTCAATCGCTGTCGGCTGCTAAATTACTTCCTATGGCCAGCGAGCCGCCTTATATAGGGCCTGGCGTGTCCTAGTGTGCCCGCCGCGATCGGCTTCTTCCTCTTCTTCTTCGCCCAGTGTGCCTCTGGCCGTTAGTGTGGCCCTTTCTAGGGACGCGCGCGCGCATTCAAATTCAAATTCAACTTCATTTCTCTTCTTTCTGTTCTTTCCTTTATTTTCTTCTTTCTTTCTATTTCCTTTATTGTGCGCGAAACGCTATTGAAGGCCAACATTAGTTCC
>VNJN01005884.1:0-18523 GCA_008042485.1 Drosophila mayri | reverse complement strand
CGCTCACGGCGATGAATTTGTGCAACGCGGCGGTTGCGGCCGTTGATTGCTCGGTTACCGACATTTTGCTACTGGCGCGTGTGACCCTGAGGAATTTAGTCCCGGATGCAGAGGGATTCTCTGGCTGTTCCCCTAGTGAAGACTCGCTTGAAATTTTCGCCGCCGGTTGGCAAACGACAATTCTCGGACTTGTTTTTTCGCTTGTCGATGGACGATCACCGATCTTCGGCGTGACACTCGAGCTTCTAGGTCTTGGGCTAGCGGACTTGGGCACTTGTTTGACACGAGAAGGTAGCGGAGAAGAAAGGGTGGTTTTTGGCTCCTTTTTGGGTGTCGGCGTTGGCTTCTTGTCACCCTCGACGGGCATACTCAGCTACGCTATCCAAATCAGACGGCCTGCCCGCCGCCAAAAAAATTTAAGGAAACGAGAAAAAATAAAAAACGACCCGCCGACTCGGTTCGGAGTGAATTAGCTGATATAGTTAGAAAAATAGCCAGAAAAATAGCTAGAAAATAGCTAGCCAATAGATTATGACTACAGGTCAGCTAGCTGCACGCTCTTTGAAAAAAAAGCTCAATATAAATTAAGGTTCCAGAGAAAGTAGCAATAGCCAATCGTTGAACCGACGAAAAAGGAACGACAAATCAATCGCCCGAAAAAAAATCGAAAAATCAATCTAAAAAAAAAATTAAATAGCCAGAAAAAAAATAAATCACTTGATACGATAGCCTAGGAGTCCAGCAGAATTCTTTGATTTCGGTCAAAAAAAAAATTTTCTGGCTAGAATTTTTCGTAATTTAGGAACACAATCAAAGCGTAAACACTTTTGCGACACAAGAAAAATAAGCAAAAAAAAAACTAGCTGAAAAACGACTCTAAAATAGCTATCGACTTTGAAATTTTCTTTCACGATTATTTGAAAAATATTAATTTATATTTCTGAGATCAATTTTGTATTCGTATGGATGCAAGATTTTATGTGCCCTGTGTTTTCCCCGTTACTACTTGAATCGAATGAGTGCCGCTGCTTGTATATGAACCAAACAGAGACGAAATAAAATTGCATGGAGTTATAGAATTCAATGTTTAGCACAGAATAGCACTAAGTTCTGCCCACGTACATATGTATGTATGTATGTATGTCAATAATTTTGGCTGCTCGCAGAATAGCGGCAAGCTTATGTATATGTATGTATGTATGTAAATAAATTTTGGCTGCTCGCAGAATAGCGGCAAGCTTATGTATATGTATATGTATATATGTATGTCGGGATAGCGATTAAAACAATTGATTTTTGGATATATGTAAATGAATATGATGTATATTTATTCTATTGCTGGAACGAAATTTTAGTTTTGCATGTATATTTTTATTCTTTATTAAACTTTTGCATCAATCGCATATACATTGAAAATTTAACAATTAATATAAAACTATAAATTTCGGGCGTAAATATTTTATATGTTTGTGTATTGTAAAAATTGCGTGTACATTTGATTTTCAATTTTTAATATGTGTATGGGTCTTTGGAATAATACATGTAGACATATGTGTAAAAAATATAATTTATTTATTTGTTTGATTTGTGTGTGTATATATTTGGAATTTTTAACATGCAGTTTAGTGCCGGACGTGGAAATGTGAAAGTGATTTTTGGATTAATATATATATATATATGTATGCACGTATATGAATTTATATAAGTATGTACACTTGGACAAACTAGCGGATCACAGTGAAAGAAAACTATGTAGGGGGCCAATTGGCAAAGCACTTTTGCACTTTAGACGAGAAAATTCACTGCGGCTAGGCGTATATTTTATTCCTATATTCTTGTATATAGGCATATATATATATGTATATCACTTTTCACTTGGAAACTTGGACTCGGATGGAACTAACGCCGTTGGAAAGGAATATGGCGACCACGGACGAAATGGTTAGGAAAATAGTCGTACTTATCTTGGAAAAATCCGCAGAGGTGGGCGCTGATCAGGATAGATCGCAGGCGACGAAGGACCATGTGCTGGAGGGGGCGGTGTAATCCCAAACAAAAGCCGACGGTATTTGGTCGCTGGGTCGGTTGGTGGTTGCGGCACGAAAAAACTCCCAAGTCCAAGGAAAAAGAATTTCTGGCAGCGTTCACTTCACAATATGATCTTTATTCAGTTTAAAGTCTGAATTATAACTAACTTAAGCCTACAAGAAAAAAAGCCTGGGACCGCGGAGTGGTGGGTTTCGTCGGAGAGAGAGAGCCAACGGAGAGCGGGAGTGCAAGCGAGAGTGCAAGCGCCAGTGCAGCGCTCGCTCTCACACTGCCGCCCAGAACTAAGCGCCCTTGTGGCGCGAACAACAATCGTCTCTTTAGTAGTATTGAAGGCATTGAAAGCCTTAAAAAATTAAAAACTGTATTGCTTGTAGTACTAGCCCATAGTGTATCCTAATTTTTCCTCGTCCTTTTCTATTTTTTCCTTCTCTCGCGTCGGCGATCCTGTTCCCGTCCTGACCAGGTCAGTGCGTGGAATAGCACGAACGATTCCGACAGAAGGGTAATTATATGACGTGGAGTGGTAGGTTTAATATATTTATTGCTTTAATTTATTTTGGGGTTTTCTAGATGTTTCTATGTTTCCCCGTTTCTCTTCCTGCCTAAGCACACACACACACATAAAGTAGAGTCGTTTTTATACCCTGTACCAAAGGTACAATGGTTTTATAGTTTCCTGCTAGTGCAATTTTTTGTAACAGGCAGAAGGAGGCGTGTCAGACCCCCTAAATATTACCTTAATATTGATCAGGACCACTAATGGAGTCGATATAGCAATGTCCGTCTGTCCGTCCGTCCGTCTGTCCGTCTGTTTGTATGAAACCCTAAATCTCAGACTATAAGAGCTAGAGGCACCAAACTTGGGACTTAGACTTTTGCACGCAGATCAAGTTTGTTTCCAATTTTTGCTACTCCCCTTTTTGGTGGAGCTATTTAAAAAAAAAACCATATATCTCCCAAATTTATAAAGTTTTGTACCCTTTATTCAAAATGTTTGTGTATTTTATCAAAATACACAGATTGCCCAAATTTCATTGTGATCGTGCAATAAATAGTGGAGATATAAGCTTTTTACTTTATATACAAGAGCAGCTCATGCAGAGGGCTCCAAATAAATCACAACATTTATTATACATTTTAGTTATGTTCACACTTTTGTGAAATTAAGATTGCTCATTTGGAATTGGTTAGTGGTGCAGTTGTCTAAGCTGCAGTCAACCTGGAATGTTTTTATGTAAAATAAAATAAGTTGTCACTGGTTCGAATCCCCTCTGCGACAGGTCAAACATTATATTTTTTTTATCTTATTTATTTTTTTTCTACAAATCAAAAAAAGTACAGTATTTAATTCCGAAAATCGCACTGATTATCTTGGTGGTCTGGTTACGAGTAATTGCTTTTCTAATTGCCAGCTCGGCCTTGACCCAATTCTGCTGTCATTTTTGTGGATGCGCTGCCGCGATCCTACGGTACTCGCCATTCCGCATTCCATGCATTATTTGCATTCCTGATCTTCTTTCTCGCTTTCTCTCAGGCTTGAGATTTCATCTGTCCTTTTTCAAAAATGCGGGACAACAAGTCAATTACTGGAGGATTGTACACTGCACAGAATATTTCAGGACTATTAGAAATAGTCAACGAGTCAGGCCTAAATCAAATTTTTTATATAAGAACACAAGCCCCACACAAAGTTGCATTAGATAAAATCCAATACGTACGGATCATCTTAACACAGAAAAGAGACTTGCACTCCATAAGTTGCTAACAGAATTTCAAAACTTGCTTCATACTTTGCAAATGCAGTCAAGCATATAATTCCCAAAACAGACTCTATTCCCATTTATACAAAGACATACGCTATCCGTTTGCACAAAAAGATGAAATGCGTAGACAGATAACAAACATGTTAGATGAAAATATTATAAAATATAGTCACTCACCCTTGTAGTATACAGCCCGCGTCACACCATCTACTTGATGTAGCGCCGCCAACAACGCAGTGAGTTGCTGTGATCAGGGCTCCTTGATCCGTATTCACTAGCCTACGGGTAAACTAGCGTAAAGGGAGATTCGGCAACGTGCAGTTCTAGCATTGCTCTTTTTTAAACTTGTCGGATTGTCGCGGGTTTTTCCTCACCTTCCATATATGCACACGTTGCACTGTGTGTTGTTCACCATCCCTTTCTATACCCTCCCTTCCGTGATAACTCGTAAGAATGCGTTTGCGGTTATCCCTTATTCAATGTTTTATTATTAATCTAGAATTCACATTGCGGCAGCGTTATCAAAATCAATCACAAACTCGTTTAGGTTCAAACATCGTATCAAACTTATCAAATCAAAATATTATAATAAAGAAAATCAATAGGGTTGGCAAATCGCCCAAAACAATAACAAAATAATCTTCCATTTGATTCATTTTTCTTATCTACAGGTTCTTATCAGCATCTATGGTTCCAAAGTTTAGGTTTTCATTCCCTTATCCTACAAAAAGTTTTAATTCTTGATCGAGTATTACTAATTTCTATTTCTAGTTAATTTGTTTAAATTCTGATTAGATATACTTTTTGTTTGTCTTTACGACTTAAAAATAGATTTAAATCATTATATTTTGTTATGGCATTTCGTTATTTTAAATGCGCATACACAAATGTCATGTATCTTTACCAAGGTCAGAAATCAGAGTCAGAGCTGTTGTCGAAAGACATACCAATAAGGAAAGTTCTCACTTACGTACAACTCCGGCGAAGCTGGTTCGGTGGGCCCATCGAAGACTGTGCTGTGCTGAGGTTTAATCAATGTTTTATGGTTAACTTCTGACTCAAAGGCTCGCGTAGCTTTCTATATTTGGCCATACTCTTACTTTACATTTGATTCTAAAATTAAATTAAATGAGTACAATTCCGAGCAAAGTTTATAGAAATCTGCTAAACAACTTTAAAGTTTCAATTTTAAGACCCTAAACAACAAAAATAGTCAGCAGCGTGCGATCCGCAGCACGCAAGGCCGATCAACTGCGACTCTGCAGCCGGTGATGCGTCCTCATGACATCTTCCTCCGAGTCTCCTGTTCAGTTTTCTGCATAGGGAGGGTTCTGCGTCTCCGCGTGCACTCAGCCGGCAGGTCTGTCTCCTTTACTTTGTTTTTCTCCAGAGCATGTTGCCGCATGTAGCACGTGCGCACTCAACTTGGCTAGTGGCGTCTCATATAAATCTTCAGTCGAATTTTCCTCCTAGCATCGGCCTTAAAAGGGGGTCTCGGGGTCTTGCTGCGACTGCATGCCTCAAAGTAGCCTAACCCGCGCGAGCACTGTGACGTCACGCATGGGATGGGTTGGCTGAACGGAAATGCAAGTCGAGTTAAATTCGCCTCCGCATGTATTTTTCCTTTTGACTGACCACCATACCACAGTTAACTCTGCAAGAGGTTGAACTCGCGAAAGGTTTAACTAACAAAAAAAAAAAAAAAACAGGGTCAGTCATATAAATTGTCGTTTCATGTTCTTATATCTTTTAGATGATATACTCCCGAGGATTTGTTCGATTCGTTAGCTAATTCGTAATACGTCGGGCTAATCTTCCTCGTTACCGCTGCCTTCACAAAAACGGGTGCCAATGTGCTACTAAACTTCCTTCCGGCATTACAAAAAGCAAAACTGCGAGTGAATACAGTGTCTCCTACTTTTAGCTGTATGACTCAACTTCGCAAATTATATTTATTATTATAAATTTTTTACGGCGTGAGATTCCGAAATCTTCTTTTTAGCTTGATGTCTCGCCATCTGTAACATATCGTCTGTTTAAAGAGCTGCATCGTCAGATAACGAATTCGGGTTTCGAAGCAACTCATATTTTAGTCCATTAGCTATCATATTCTGTCCGAAACAGAGAAAAAACGGAGAAAACACCGTGCTCCGGTGAATACTTGACCTCATTGATGCACTTATCGCATCGATATTTACTCTAACCCCTGCTAGGATCGATATATTTGCACGCTCGCTGGAATTCGCTTGTGGTGAATAAATCGCGGTACATTTCTGTTTAATGTACCCTGACTTAAATTGTGATTCGTTGTTGGTCAGTATTGCTTCACGAGTGCCGAATGTGTAAAATATATGTTTCTCGATATACTCACAAATCCTTTCAGACGTAAAATTTCGAAGTGGTTGCAAGAAATAAAATTTGGTACAGTGATCAACTACTATCAAAAGGCCTTTGTTTTCTTTCTTTGAACTTGGATATGGACCGAGAAGATCCATGTACAGTCGCTGAAATGGACGGTCAGATGTGACGGGTCTACCCATGGGTGGTCTGAGAACTTTGTTAGGGCTCTTTGTTGACTTGAAAACGCTACAATCTGAGACATAGTTACGAATTTGAGTAACCATTCCTGACCAGAACAGATGACGTCTAATCTTCTCGACCATCTTGTTCATGCCGATATGAGCAGCATCTAGTGCTTGGTCGGTGAGGTTCACCGGAACGCAAAGCTTCCATGACTTCTCGTCTAGCATTATACCTCCCTTCGCTAGTTCGGTTCTCTTATACAGGAAATTGTCCACGACCCTCAGATCAAGAAGACGTGACTGGTTGTCCTGGATCTGCTTCCTTAATTCGACATACTGATCTGAATTGAACTCACTTGGATTTAAAGCGATAATTGCCCCTCCTTCGGATATGCTTGAGATTTTTGCCTCTACGCGTCGTGAAAGTGCATCAGATCCGCGGCGATGTTTGATCGTGAACGAAAATCCTTGAAGACGAATGGCCCACCTGGCTAGACGTCCTGTCAAATCATTTTGTTGCAATAACCACTGAAGTGAAGCATATAACGCAAAAGAGTTGCCTTTCAATGTATGCTCTGAACTTATTTGTGCCCTTGATTACAGCTCAGCACTCCAATTCGGTAACCGAATAGTTTCGCTATGCTTTAGACAGTTTTTCTGACATAAAATATACCAATTGCGGTAGTTCGATTCCCTCTTCCGATTCTTGAGCGAAGACACACCCTAGACCATACAAACTCGCATCGCAAAGTAGTACAAAGGGCTCCTTGAAATCAGGCGTTCTCAAAACGGGAGATAAGACTAACTTGAACTTAAGTTGACTAAATGCAATCTCTGCTTCTTGAGTCCATGAAAGTACTTTGTTCTTCTTGAGTAAATTTGTCAGTGGTACGGCTATCGCGGCACAGTCATCCACAAATCGTCGGTACCAACCGGCTAATCCAAGAAATCTACGCAATTGTTTTACCGTAGTAGGTACAGGAAACTTTTCCAACGCGCTTACCTTCTCCGGATCTATTTTCAACTCACCATGACCAATAACAACCTAAATATTTGATTTCGGTCATGCAAAATTTTGGTTTGGGTATATTTATCGTTAGATTCGCGATTCTGGTATTTGCCAGAACGCGTGTTTCATGTCAAGACATGTGATGAACCGTGCAGGGGGTAAACGACTAAGTATCCCGTCTATGTGCGGTAGTGGATAGGCGTCATTGACAGTCAGATTATTTACTTCCCTAGAATCTAGACATAAAAGAACATTAGGTCCTTCCCTCACGAGAACGCAGTTGCTGCTCCACGGGCTTTTGGATTCTTCTTTTACTCCTATTGCCAGCATATTCTCCAATTCGGAAAACATGAGGTTCTCTTTCGCTGGCGAGATTGGCCAATGACGCTGCTTAATTGGCTTCGCTTCTGCTACATCTATACTATGCTCCATCAAATGTGGTCGACCCAGGCCATTCTTTTCGTAAGAAGGCAACTTACCGACAACAGAGTTTAGTCTTTCTTCTTGCTGTGCTGACAGTACGTGAACAATCGGATTCTCAGTAGTTTCGTCTTTTCGACCTACGTTTAACTCAGCTACAGCTACTTTGTCATCCAAAATCTTACTGAGTAACCTAAAATCGCGCCAGAAGTATATACCAAGATAAATATCCTGATCAAGCTCGGAAATTACAAACATTTTACCGGTTTCTTATATTTCCAATAAGCAATTTTTAAATCGAGTTTTCCAACTACTGAACTTTTCGCGTTGTTTGCTGATCGAATTTGGCCTGATGGTGCACCTACTCTTTGGCTGCCGTACCGCCGATGCAACTTATGGACGCACCTGAGTCCAATAAAGCTAGGTATTTACGGTTGGCGATGTTGATATCCATTTTAACTCGATTGTCAGAATTAATAAAGATTGCGGAAATCAGTTTTCGGCGATTGCCTCCAACTTCTTCCCAAAAACTTCGCAGAGGAACGACTGCATTCTCCGAAGATTCGTATGTTCGTATTCGCCATATATGATATGGCTGGGGGTATTTAATATTAACTGGTTGAGACTCGTCTGGTTTGTTATTTGACTTGTCCGGGTTTGTTTCTACTATAGGTTCGGTCTATGTACCACTATCAGAACTTACTGCCTCGGATGCGACGTGGGGCAAGTTTTGATCGGCGTATCCGTCGGATAGTTTTCCGAAGGGTTGAGCTGTTGACACTTGGGCTTGAACGTATTCTTCGATCCGCACCCGTACCAAAAGATTGTGCGAACTTCGAGACAATCGTCAAAACGATGTTCGATCAAGCGATTCTTCTGGAATCGGAACTCCAAAATGTCCATATCCGAGTCATTCTCTCTTATTCCGAAACTCTCTGCAAAATAATATCCAATCAAACCGCGGAGATGACCAATGGAACACCCAGTACCATTCGTTTGCTCTGCGTATGAATAATAAATGAAGATCGTCACACAGAAGCTGACGATTTCCATTTAAATTTTGTTGTGCTAACGCCTGTATGCGGTAAAGAAACTCTTTGGTCTGCAACCCTTCCTTATATCCATCGAACTTGATATGCCAGCTTTGAATGATGTTCGGCACTTTCTCTGGCTGAATTGTAGAACCTATTTTTCCGACGTGTTGAGTGTTTAAATGAATTTCGTGATAAACCATTTGTGCTGAATGAGCTTCTTTTGATCTCACCTATCTTTCACTCTCCTATTCGGCGTTTGAGAAGAATAACCAATCGGTAAATTCGCTAACTGCGTTCAAATAAAATCTGAAAGTTTTTGCCTAATAATTTGCTGTTGTGATTGCATGGCTGTCTGCACGACTGTCTCAATTTCCTCCAAATTCTCTGCCCTCGAAATATCTCTTATGGAATCTGTGTCAAGGCTATGTTCGAGATGGTTAGCTGGATTGTTACGACCCGACCTCAGAGTCATTCTTATCCGTTGGCCGCCACCTCTGCGTTGACCTGTATTTCTGCCCCTTCTTCCGCTTACCCTGCCTCTATTCGCATTATCAGTTGAAATGCTGCAAGCCGGTAAATTGTTGTTGACCGTATTAGTTGCTGCTACCCTTTGATCAGCAGTTGACAATTCCGCTAAAAGATTGTTGTTCGACAAGGACAATTGCTGTGCCGTGCATTGTCGATTACACATTGGACAACCATTTGAATCAATAATATGATGCCTGATACACTGGTGGTGAAAAGTATGACCACAAGGAGTAGTCGCTGTCAAATCGTTCGCGATTAACGGCTGTGTACAAATCGCACCAGATGTGACCTCGCCGCCTGCTGCGACTTATAAATTGACGTTGCTGTGACGTACTGACATATCGCTATATTTATATTTAATTTAAGCGTTTCGTGATTGATCTAATATTAACTGCTATGTGAACTCAACTCCCTATGTTTCTTGATTGCTTACCAAAAAAATAAATTAATTTCAAAACGAACTTAATCAGAAAATGTTTTGTATGCTTGCTTCTTAAGTTACTTCTTCTGAACCGGTCAAAGAACGAAGTGTATCCAACTCTTTGCGATTCCGTTGAACAGACTTCCATAATCAAAAAGCAAGTTTATAGAACATTCGCAGGAATGAGATATCGAGTGAACTGTTGTTTCCGGACGACTATTTCGTAATGACTCGAAAAACAATCGCTATTCCTAGAAACCTGTTTCACGTTTATCCACATCCGCAAATACATTCTATTTCTCGTTATTTCCTGTCCTTCCAAGATTCCATGGTAACTTTGAAAAGCAAATTCGTGGAGCATAGTCATTTCCTAGTATCCTGTACATAGAAATTAGTTGAAGTCTAGGTAGTTTCGGTCTCAAGGGGTGTAAAAAGAACTAGGATAAAGATTCCTAGGATTCTTTTACTGTCTATTTACTGCTTCTTTGCCCCACGTTGGGCGCCAATCTTTCTTTATGTAGTATACAGCCCGCGTCACACACCATCTACTTGATGTAGGGGCCGCCAGCAACGCAGTGAGTCGCTCTGATCAGGGCTCCTTGGCTCGTGTTCACTAGCTTACGGGTAAACTAGCGTATAGGGAGATTCGGCTTCGTGCACTTCTAGCATGGCTCTTTGCTAAACTCGTCGGATTGTCGTGGGTTTTTCCTCACCTTCCCTATATGCATACGTTGAGCTTCGGCGAATGAAGTTTAAGTGCACTTACTGTAAGCTACAGTCTCAAAACAACAACGGTGATATGTTTGGATTCACAAATATGCGGACGGACGGGATGCTGATCAAGAGAACACCGGGAGCATGGAGTGGCTAGGTATTGTTCACCATCCCTTTGTGTACCTTCCCTTACATGATAACTCGTAAGAATACATATTGCGGTTATCCCTTAATCAATGTTTTATTATTAATCCAGAATTCACATTGCGGCAGCGAAATTTGTAATTAATCACTGTCTTTCTATTCGCACTTTCACTGAAATTATTTCTAGCTCTGAGACTGCTCCTGGGCCCTTCCTGAGCTTGGGACTCCTTTTCCATGTCCAACAAGTAAGAAAGCTCCACTCGAGAGAGCTCGACTGTGAAATACCCGGTACCCACAGTAAGTAGTTAATATATTTTTGAACATAACGGACAAATGCAAATGCAAGTGTAACATGCATACAAAAATACACATACATGTATCTATGTGTGTAAAAACGCGTTATTATTGCATTAAAGCGGCTAATAATTATTACCATTTATTAAAATTGCTTCTCAGATATCTTTTAAGATTCTTATCCGATCACAGCCAGGAACTAATAAGAATATTTAGGAGATGCCTCCTTCTACCTGGTACATACATTTCCTGTCGGCACAAAGTTATAATACCCTTCTACCCTATGGGTAGCGGGTATAAAAACGATTACAAATTCCGGCCACGTGGAATGAAATTCTGCGTTGCCAAACATCACCTAACGGAATGCTTCCAGTCACACGCATTCGGTGCACACGCAAAAGGGTTAGTGGTATGCAGATTGGCCATTTGCGAGAGCAGACGAGATGAATTTCAATTGGCGTTCTCGGCTATCCCGTGCACTTTGTTTTTGGGCGTATGCGAATTCCGGTGTGATTTGTCTTTTCGCAATGTTAACTATTTTTCCTTTTGACTGACCACCATACACACAGGTAACTCTGCAAGAGGTTGAACTCGCGGAAGGGTTAACTGAACAAAAAAAAAAACAGGGTCAGTCATATGTAAATTGTCGTTTCATATTCTTATATCTTTTAGGTGATATACTCCCAAGGACTTTTCGATTCGTTAGCTAATTCATAATACGTCGGGATATTCTTCCTCGTTACCGATGCCTTCACAAAAACGGGTGCCAATTTGCTACTAAACTTCTTTCCGGTATTACTAAAAGCAAAACTGCCAGCGAATGTCTCCTACTTTTAGCTGTATAACTCGACTTCGCAAATTATATGCGCTAGCATTTACGGCGTGAAATTCCGAAATCTTCTTTTTAGCTTGATGTCTCGCTATCTGTAACATATCGTCTGTTTTAAGAGATAAATCATCAGATAACGAATTCGGGTTTCGAAGCAACTCATAATCTTGACCATAAGCTATCATATTCTGTCCGAAACAGAGAAAATACTGAAAAAACCCTGTACTCGATATTTACTCTAACCCCTGCTAGGATCGATATATTTACACGCTCATTGGAATTCGCTTGTGGTGAATAAAACGCGGTACATATCTGTTTAAATCCGCATTTGGTTAAGAATGCTCTAAAGTACCCTGACTTAAATTGTGATCCAGTGTCGGTCAGTATTGTTTCACGAGTGCCGTGTAAAATATATGTTTCTCAATATACTCACAAATCCTATCAGACGTAAATTTTCGAAGTGGTTGCAAGAAATAAAATTTGGTACAGTGATCAACTACTATCAAAAGGCCTTTGTTTTCTTCCTTTGAACTTGGATATGGACCGAGAAGATCCATGTACAGTCGCTGAAATGGACGGTCAGATGTGACGGGTCTACCCATGGGTCTACCCATGGTCTGAGAACTTTGTTAGGGCTCTTTGTTGACTTGCAAACGCTACAATCTGAGACATAGTTACGAATTTGAGTAACCATTCCTGACCAGAACAGATGACGTCTAATCTTCTCGACCATCTTGTTCAGCATCGGCTGAATCATGCGCTCGCACTAGTGCTTGGTCGGTGGGGTTCACCGGAACGCAAAGCTTCCATGACTCCTCGTCTAGCATTATATCTCCCTTCGCTAGTTCGGTTCTCTTATACAGGAAATTGTCCACGACTCTGAGATCAAGAAGACGTGACTGGTTGTCCTGGATCTGCTTCCTTAAAAAATAAAACAAAAAAATTAAAAAAAAATATTATATACCTTACCCCCCTCCACCCCCTTTAAAAATCTGTAAAACCAGCCCAAAATCCAAAATGGGGAATAGGAGGGGAGCAAATATCAATTAAGGATGAGTGTACAAAATTTTAGCCCATGGACAAGCATTTGCCCATTTGCATATATGTACATGCTATGCGCCCGGTACTCCGAGTCAGAGCGTTTAAAAAATGCTATCTCCTTCAGTTTTGCTCGGAACTACTTGACAACATACTCTATAAATGTTTATCTATCGAATAAAAAAAAAAAATTTTTTTACAATTTCTGACCCGCATAAGCCCTTAAGTAAATACTGCGACAAAGTGTTATATTGTGTGCCCTTTTTAGTACTCTTGGTACAGTGGGTGGTTGATATATATACAAATGTGCATACTACATTATCATCATCATTAACCATTAATTGTGATTATGCAATTGTTATGCGTTATGATCTATAAGTCTTCTAAGGTAGTATTGATTCCGCAAGTAGTTTTCATGCGTGTGCTTTTGCGTTGAATATAAAAATGTATCCTTCCTCTGGTTCAAAAATATCTGTGGTATCATCGGTCTTATGTACATAACATGCTTCTGGGATTTCTTTGTTCAGAAAACTGTTTATGCATTTATTTAATACAGAGGATGTGTGGACATCTCTTGGTTTCCTATAGAACATTATTGTGTCTATTCTTCTTCAGTAGACTCCTTGTTGTGGGCTACGAAGTTTGGTGTTTTGATGTTACTCTGTAGAATTGGTACTTTTCCTTCTCTTAAGGTAAAATACAATATGTTTTTCATGTACAATAGTATCTAGCTGGTCAATTGAGAACATGTCTCCTATTAGGTTAAGGTGTATTTGTTGTTCGGAGAAAATGGCTTTAATCTTTTTTAATTCGTATTTCTCAAAAATTAGTCTAGGTATAATGTTGGCGCTTGCTTTCTGCTATATTTTCGATTAAATTATTTGAGGTATCTCTATTGATATTCTATTAAGAAATTCTAAACTTCGCAAATTATTATGTTTATCACTTATTTCTTTATAAATCGAGTTTTGGACATTATTAAAGAATTGTTTTATTTTTTATTGTTCCTTGTTAATGTAATCTGTTATGTTGGTGAACCTGAATTATATTTCGTGATTAAGATCGTTCTGAACCTTAAATTCTGTATTGAATTCGTTTCGGTTTGCATCTTGAAATTAGCCCTTTCTATTTTTTGGAAGATAGCTCTTAAATTAGCAATGTGTTCTACCAATGATGGAGAGAAAACTATATCGTCTAAATAAACTAGGCAGATGTTGCCAATCAATTCCCCCAAGACGTTGTCCATTACTCTTTGGAATATAGCTGGAGCGTTTTTCAATCCAAAAGGCATTGTAGTGAATTCCTAATGACCCTTTTCAACAGCAAATGCCGTTTTCGGTGAATGTTTAGGATCCATTTCTATTTCACTTGCAAGGTCAAAAGTTGTAAAATATTTATTTATTCCTATTTTATCCTGGATGTCATTTATATTGTGAATTGAATATTTATAAATATTTTTTGGGTACTACCCAAACTGGTGAACTCCATGTGTGGTGGTCAGTCGTAAAATTCAAAACTAAAATAAAAGGAAAAATAGTTCACATTGCGAAAAGACAAATCCCACCGGAATTCGCATACGCCCGAAAACAAAGTGCCGGGGATAGCCGAGAACGCCGATTGAAATTCATCTGGTCTGCCCTCGCAAATGGCCAATCTGCATAGCGCTAACCCTTTTGCGTGTGCACCGAATGCGTGTAAAGACGGAAAGGGAGAAGAGCACGGCCGGAAGACGTCGGACTTAACCTCAAATTTCTCCGACTACCGCTTGCCACATGTGGAGGCGAATTTAACTCAACTTGCATTTCTTTGAGAAATGCAGTTGCAGCAAGACCCCGTGACCCCCTTTTAAGGCTGATGCTTGGAAGAAGATTCGAATGAAGATTTATATGAGACGCCACTAGCCAAGTTGAGCGCGAACGTGCTACGTGCGGTACCATGTTCTGGAGAGGAACAAAGTAAAGGAGACAGACCTGCTATATTTCATTCAATTATACTCTTGCAGTATAATACCCTGCAAGAGTATAATTAAATGATATACAGTCAGAAGTCAGAAGAAGGCAGGGAAGAAGACATCTCCGACCCTATAAAGTATATATATTCTTGATCAGGATTAACAGCCGAGTCGATCTTGCCATGTCCGTCTGTCCGCCTGTCCGTTTCTACGCAACCTAGTCCCTCAGTTTTAGCTATCAGAATGAAACTTTGCAGTCAGTCTTCTATATACTCTCACTCGTACATATGTCGGAACGGGCCGGATCGGACGACTATATCATATAGCTGCCATAGGAACAATCGGAAAATTATTAGAAAACAAAATTTAACTTTGTCAGTTTTCAACATATTTTAATCTAAGTTAAGATTTTGCCGTTTTATATTATTCCTGAATATCGTTTTTAATTTCATTAAAATCGGACTGCTATATCCTATAGCTACCACAGGAACAATCAGCAAAATAAAAAAAAATCCATAACCTTTTCAGTTTTCATGATATTTTCACCAAACTTGAAATTTGGCAATATTATATTATTTCAAAATTTCAATTTTAATTTCATTTAAATCGGCTAACTATATTCTATAGCTGCCATAGGAACAATCAGGAAAATTAAAAAAAAAAACATAACTTAGCCGGTTTTCAAACTATTTTCATCATGTTCGAGATTTGGACACTAAATATTATTACAGAATTCCGGTGTTAATTTTTATTTTTATTCTGCAAGGGTATATAAACTTCGGTAAGCCGAATGCTTTAGAATAAAATGTTAATTAAGAGAATGGCCAAATATAGGAAGCTACGCGAGCCTTTGAGTCAGAAGTTAACCATAAAACATTGATTAAGCCCCAGCACAGCACAGTCTTTAATGGGCCCACCGAACCAGCTTCGCCGGAGCTGTACGTAAATGAGAACTTTCCTTATTGGTATGTCTTTCGACAACAACTCGTTAATTTCTGACTTTGGTAAAGATACAAGACATTTGTGTATGCGCATTTAAAATAACGAAACGCCATAAAAAGATATAATGATTTAAATCTATTTTTGTGTCGTAAAGACAATTAAAAAGTATATCTAATCATAATTTAAACAAATTAACTAGAAATAGAAATTAGTAGTATACGATCAAGAATTAAAAATTTTTGTAGGACAAGGGAATGAAAACCTAAACTTTGGAAACATAGATTACATGGATATCAACATCGCCAACCGTAAATACCTAGCTTTATTGGACTCTGGTGCGTCCAGGGGCGGTACCGCAGCCATAGAGTAGGTACACCATCCAAGAATGCGTAAATGCTCATGCAAAATAAGAACAGCAAACAACGCTAAATGTGAAGTAGTCGGAAGACTCGATTTAAAAATTGCTTATCGGAAATATAAGAAACCGGTACAATTTTTTGTAATTCCCGAGCATGATCAGAATGTTTATCATGGTATATACTTCTGGCGGGTGGTAAGGGTGCATTAGACCAAGGCAAGATCAGCGGAGCCTCTGCTGATGTATATTCCTTGGACAACTGAAGCATCAAGTCGACCCGTAGGTGGATATCAGACTGATAGACACCACCTTCTCCTCGGAGAAGGTCCTCCGCGTGGTACCTCCTGGAAACGTATTGCGGTACGGCTAATGCGAGCGGCAAACTCCCGTGTCTCCCTTACCGTTTAATCCCATGACTTCCATCCTATTCCAAGACCCAAGCAAGTCTCGAACCGGAGTGTGAAGCGACCCGTGCCCCCTGACTATAAGGTTCGCAGCTGAGGGGCATATCCAGCTGTGTTTGAACGGAGCCTTCCTAGGGCCGGGGAACCCTGGGTCGGAACTGCCTTGCCGTGGCTTAGGGGCGAAGCCACGGTCAACCACCTTCAAAGCCCCAAGTCCGAGGGCCGCGCTTGCCTAGTCAAGCAACGCGGGTGATAATGAATATGGAAGACAACCAAAAATCCGCTTCGGATTTCGTGGGGAGGTAAAACCCCGAACCGTCTCCGAAATCGACGAAGACGAGTTGCTGCGCTCGGATGACGAGACATTGACTCCGTCGAGTTCGGTGGGCAGTGCTAAGTCCAGCACTCCCCTAAGGCCACGACCACCCAACACAACCAAGGCGAGCCACGCCAAGGTTAGTGAGGCTAGCGATATGCCAAAATCGCTAACCCACCAACAAAGGAAAGCGCAGGTCAACAAGTCCCGCTTCATTCTGGCCAAGATAGCCAAGAATGAAAAGGAGGGCAAATCTGACCAGCGCGACAGAGAAGACAAGGTCCGATTCCAGGCAGTAATCGAGGACTTTGAGAAGTATGAAAAAGAGCACCCGGAAGCATTCATTCCTCCCCAGGCGAAGCGAAATCGCTCCCAAGAGGTGAGCGAGAGCGCTCCGAAGGGAGCAAAGGATGCCAAGGGGGCTCCTAGAGCAACGTCCTTGGTCAGGCCGGCGAAGAGTTTCAGCGAGGTGGCTAGAAACAGCCTTGCCATGGCACTGGTGGACGAGCTCAATGACGACGGGCGCCTGCTGGCGGAGAAATGGGAGGAGGTCGAGACCCGACTGGCGGAGGTGGTAAGAGACAAGTTACTTCAGAGCCATCCTTTGACACTTCACTCCTTAGACATGGATAGAGGGCACCGAGTAATTAGGTGCGATGATGAGTCTTCAAAAGACTTCCTGGCGGCATGCGTTGCCAGCATAAGCAACGCATGGAAAGGGCTACGCATTAAGCTAGTCCCCGCGAAGGATATCCCGAGGAGGCCCTGAGCTCGCATCTGGCTACCAAAGGGGCTAACTAGCCATGACAGGGTGCTGCAGACGTTACGAGCTCAGACACCAGATGTCGATATGGAGGACTGGACCGTACTCAAAGCTGAGAGGGAGATGAAAACAAGTCAGCCTTTCTTGTTTCTCATCAACCGCCGATGCCTGGAGCAACTCAGGAAGTCCGAACACAAAGTGCGGTACGGAATAAGGAAGGCCAAGATCAAGGTCTTCCAAGCCGAGCAGGACGAAGCCCTCGAGGACGACGATGATACCAACAGGCTGTTGGACGACCTAATCATCGACGACGTCACCCCAGACACAACGCCACAGTAATGCCGAACGTCGTCCAGATCAATCTGAAGCGGAGCTCTCACGCTTCAGAAAATCTGGCAGTTCTTCTCGGCGAGAAGGAATTCGACATCGGCCTCTTACAAGAGCCATGGACAAGAGACGGACAGAAATCTGGCGTGGCGACTAAAGGATATACAACTCTATACACGAACTCGACAGGTAGGCCGAGTGCGGGTATAATAGTCAAAAAACAGCATTAACGCCCTTTTACCTTTTTAGATATAGAAGGGGCTGGACTCAATAGCGAAGGAATTAAGGTGGTAGCTTACGCGGACGACGTAGTCCTACTCACAACAGGACCATTCCCCGACGTTATCAGCGAACTGATGACAAGGACACTCACCAAACTGAACTCATGGGCTAAAGCCTGTGGACTAGGCATTAACCCGAGCAAAAAGGAACTTATGCTCTTTACGAAAAGAAAAAAGATCCCCCGGTTCACAAAACCACAGATAGATGGAATAGAGCTAGAGCTATCACAACAAGCCAAGTACTTAGGGGTGATACTGGACACAAAATTATCATGGAAAAACAACATAAATAAACGAGTCAAGAAAGCGAGTATAGCATTCTACTCGTGCAGAAAGATGTTTGAATAGAACTGGGGCATACACCCCAAGATCATAATATGGCTCTACACAGCGGTGGTGAGACCCATACTGACATA
>VNJN01005880.1:0-12535 GCA_008042485.1 Drosophila mayri | reverse complement strand
AACTTACCTTCCTTAGCCAACCGTAGAACTATGCTAGGCATTACCTTCATTTATAACCTTATTAACGGCGACGTGGAAAGTACTGACTTGTTAGGCCGGATCAATTTCCACGTTCCGAGTAGAAATACTAGATCCTACATACCTTTATTTTTGCGCCATTGTAGAACCTCCTATGAACTGCATGAACCCTTTAGAGTACTGTGTGCAAGTTACAATGATTTGTACTCGGTAATCTCACACGCTGATTGTCTTCTTAAACTAAAAACTCTAATCCTTACCCACTTAAATTTTATTTTCCTGATTGTTTCTATGGAAGCTATGGGATATAGTAGGCCGATTTTCATGAAATTAATATATAAATTCTTAAATAATAAAGGATGGTAAAATTTCAAGTTTGGTGAATATATCTTAAAAACTGACAAAGTAATGGGGTTTTCTTTTATTTTCCTGATTGTTCCTATGGAAGTTATAGGATATAGTCGACCGATTTTCATGAAATTAAAACCGAAATTCAGGAATAATATAAAACGGCCAAATCTCAACTTTGATGAAAAAATGTTAAAAACTGACAAAGTTAAACTTTTTTTCTAAAAATTTTCGATTGTTCCTATGGCAGCTATATGATATAGTCATCCGACCCGGCCCGTTCCGATATATGCACGAGTGAGAGTACATAGAAGACTAGCTGCAAAGTTTCATTCAGATAGCTTTAAAACTAAGGGACTAGTTTGCGTAGAAACGGACAGACGGACATGGCTAGATCGACTCATCTGTTGATCCTGATCTAGAATATATATACTTTATAGGGTCGGAGATGTCTCCTTCACTGCGTTGCAAACTTTTGACTAAAATTATAATACCCTGCAAGGGTATAACAAGAAAGGAAGCTAACTTCGGCTCACCGAAGTTTATATACCCTTGCAGAATTAAAATAAAAATTAACACCGAAATTCTGTAATAATAATTAGTGGCCAAATCTCGAACATGATGAAAATGGTTTGAAAATCGGCTAAGTTATGGTTTTTTTTTCAATTTTCCTGATTGTTCCTATGGCAGCTATACGATATAGTTGGCCGATTTTGATGAAATTAATATTGAAGTTTTGAAATAATATAAGATGGCCAAATTTCAATTTTGGTGAAAATATCTTTAAAACTGATGGAGTTTTCTTTTATTTTCCTGATTGTTCCTATAGAAGCTATAGGATATAGTCGACCGATTTACATGAAATTAAAAACGAAGTTCAGGATTAATAAAAAACGGCTAAATCTCAACTTTGATGAAAATATGTTGAAAACTGACATAGTTATAATTTTTTTTCAAACATTTTTCGGATTGTTCCTATGGCAGCTATATGATATAGTCGTCCGATCCGGCCCGTCCCGACTAACTGCAAAGTTTTATTCAGATAGCTTTAAAATTGAGGGACTAGTTTGCGTAGAAACGGACTGACGGACAGACGGACATGGCTAGATCGACTCGGCTGTTGATCCTGATTTTTTTAATTTTTTTAAATCGGGCGATCCTGTGGGCCGCTAGGATGTACACCGCAAACCAATTTTTTTTAAGGCTGCTCCGCAGATTCTTTTTAACTCCTAAATGTGTAAATATTTCTTAATAGATAAATACAAGTAAAATTGTTGAAATAATGTGTTACTTTATGGTTTTTAAATTATTACGTTAACTTTATCATTAACCTTAACCTTTACAAACTTTTGTTTGATCCAATGTTCTGCATTCTTTTAAAATTATTTTAAATGTAGCAGCTATAATATCATTAATAATAATTTAAATATGAACATAATTATGATAAACTTATTTATTCCAGCCAAAACCTCTACTGCTGACGTTTTACAATGTTATAAATGCTCAGTATCTATAGAAAAATATGTTGTGGATAATAAAACCATTACGACGCCACTTTGCTCTAAATTTGATGAATCTAATAATTATGCTATGCAATGTCCATATTCAACAATGTGCTTGAAAACCATTTCAATTCTTTACCTACAAAATGGTCAGAGACAGGAAACTATTACCAGAGGATGTGCCCAACAAAAAAACACAACTCAGGTATATGGAAATATGATTTTGACTCAAATAGAAATTACTTTTAACTATACCTAAATTTCAGATTTTTCGCAATAAACAGTGGGAACAAGAACATTTAGTTCAAGAAGTTTATGATGAGGGCTGTAAAGAGATAAACACCGTTCGCTTAGTTGGATCTACTGAAAAAAAACATTGCTATTGTCGCGGAAATCTGTGCAACATATCAAGTTATGTTACTCATGATATAAATATGATAATTATCACACTTTTATGGCTCATGCTATGTTCTTAAATAGTAAAATAACAGTCAAACATCTATATATAAAAAAATTTGTTTAAGTTATATTTACAGTTTTACATCCACAGTTTTGCATTTTCCTCTTCCTTTGCCGATCGTTTCTAAATATTAAAAAAAAAAACTAAGTTGTAAATTTGTATCTATTAATGTTTATGGGTAGGTTTAGATGCCTGGCAGATAAGGTGGGCGGTTGGGTTGGTTTGGTTGGTGAGTGAGGGTTAAGACACGGCGACAGCCGTCAGTTTGAGTTAGAACGCTTACTGATTTTATTATTAGGTGCGCAACTAAGTTCTCGCTGCTTGTCAGTAGATGGCACTAGCAGCACGCGTTGGTCAATTTTGAAAGAGCTCCAAAAAGAGCTCCAAAAACGAAAAAGCTTTTCTGAGCGAAACAACGAGCCGTGATTGGTTTCGTTGATATTGATATTGATTCTGATGTTGATAGACCACCCTCGTGAAGGAAGGTTGAAAACCTTCGAGACATTAATTTCAGGCCTTGGTCGAAAACGATTCGTGCCAAACTCAAGAAGAGCTTGCTTTAGAATTAAAAGTTACCCGTCAAGGTGTTTCCAAGCGATTGCATGCGATTTTTATACCCTTGCAGGGTATCATAATTTTAGTCAGAAGTTTGCAACGTAGTGAAGGAGACATCTCCGACCCTATAAAGAATACATATTCTTTATCAGGATCAACAGCCGAATCGATCTAGCCATGTCCGTCTGTCCGTTTACTAGCCGTTTAGCAGTTTAGCCGTTTTATATTATTACTGAATTTCGGTTTTAATTTCATGAAAATCGGCCGACTATATCCTATAGCTTCCATAGGAACAATCTGAAAAAAAAATAATAACTTTGTCAATTTTTATCATATTTTCATCAAAGTTGAGATTTAGACGTTTTATATTATTCCTGAATTTCGGTTTTAATTTCATGAAAATCGGCCGATAGCTTCCATAGGAACAATCAGAAAAATAAAAGAAAACTCCATAACTTTGTCAGTTTTCAAGATATTTTCACCAAACTTGAAACCTTATATTATTTCAGAATTTCGGCTTTAATATTATGAAAATCGGACGACTATTTCCTATAGCTGCCATAGGAACATTAAAAAAAAAACACATAACTTAGCCGTGTTGCAAACCATTTTCATCAAATTTGAGATTTGGCAACTAATTATTATTCCAGAATCTCGGTTTATTTTTTTTTGTTTAACTTCTGCAAGGGTATATAAACTTCGGTGAGTTAGCTTCCTTTCTTGTTTTTTTTTATAAAAGAGTTAACCGATTTTCGTGAAATTTAAATGATGTATTCAGCATACGAAAACGGGTATTATGGAAAGACGATGTGGCTTTGTTTTACACTGTTAAATAAAAAAAAATTATTTTTGGAAAGCAAAATTTCAAGTTGCGCCGAATTTTTATTTTATTTTTATCTAGGTTACAATGGAAATTAATTTTTATTTTTCAATAAACCATCTAAATTAACTGTTATAGCTTACCGAGTTTCATCAAAATTCTAAAACAAAAAATTTACATGCAACAGATATAAATGTTGTTAGCAAATTTGGCAGCTCTAGCTCTTATAGTCTGTGAGATCTGTTTTTACATACATACAGACAGACGGACATGGCTAAATCGACTCGGCTGGCTGATGCTGATCAAGACATTTTATACACTTGATAGGATCGGAAATGTTACCTTCTGCTTGCTACATAAACTTTTGATTGATATCCCACTGGAGAAAAAAATGCGAGAGAAAGAATTCAGAACAAAATTAAACGTCAAATTTTAAAATTGTTATTTAATGTGACGCAAATCATCAAGATCGAGGACATTCAACTATAGAGTTCTTACTTTTGTCTTACATAGGAAATGTCTTAATAATATTTTATCATTTAATTTAATATCCGTTAAAGTATATACGGGATACGATGAACCCAGTTTTAATTTATTTTTGAAGAAAGTTCTACGATTTTATTAAATATGATTAAATTTATGTAACAAAAAATCAAATTAACTTACTGTGCTATCATTTTCTATAATACACAAGAACACAACGTCTTCCCTCAGGAGTCTGATAGCAGCATGGAGTGGATATTTTGTTTTATTTTGAAGCATTTTATACAATAAAGGTCCGGACATATGCTCAAAATCTTGCGTTGTTAAATCGTCCCAGTGTGTTGATATTAAATCAGAGCAATATTCCAAAAGTGTTGTTGCAGATACTTCTTCGGCAACACAATAAAATTGTACGCAGGATCTTACACCAACTGATGTAACCAATGTTCGTTCACACAATTCTAAAAGACCTGGCAAGCCAAACCGATGTGATGCTTTTAGTACATCTAAAGCTAAGCCGTCATGATGTAAATCAATGATATCAGTGTAAATCCAGCGCAATAGAGCCAAAATGACCTCTTCCCTTATATCGCTCCAGTCCAACTCTTGCACTTGGTCCAAAATATCAGCTCGCCATTTCTCTGATCTTGCATGAAGAACAATCTTATGAGCAGGATAAACTTTTGACTGTGCTCGTATTTTAATATCAGAATACGTGTCATGTCCAAATAAGGATGAAACTGTTAATGACAATCTGGAGACAAAACTGTTGAGCTCTCCAAGGCTATCTTGACTCGATGTTGCAATAATTGCGTTGTACTTCCGCTCCAATTCCGAATAACAACGCTGTAGTTTTGTAAACTCATCTTTTAATAATATTAAATGTTGTTCTAGTTTCTGAACAGCGGCGGCGTCATTCTCACCTGAAATAAAAGTGTGTTTTAAAATAAAGTGTATATTTTTATACCCTTGCAGGGTATTATAATTTCAGTCAGAAGTTTGCAACGCAGTGATGGAGACATTTCTGACCCTATAAAGTATATATAAGTTAACAACCAATTCCCGACCCCCGCGCCACGGATATTGAACCAGCCGGCTCTACCCCTGCCACGGAGGGGTCCGTCCGTCTGTCCGATAATACGCAAACTAGTCCCGCAGTTTTAAAGCTATATGAATGAAACTTTACAGTTAGTCTTATATATACTCTCACTTGTACATACATATGTATGTCGGAACGGGCCGGATCGGACGACAATATCATATAGCTGCCATAGGAACGATCGGAAAATATTTGGAAAAAAATTATAACTACATATGTCAGTTTTCAACATATATTCACAAAATTTAATATTTGGCCCCTTCTTGTTATTTTACAATTTCGATTTTAATTTTATACATATCGGACGACTATAGCCTATAGCTGCCATATTAAAAATCAGGGAAATAAAAGAAAAATGTGTTTTCAGTATATTTCATCTACTGTGAGATATTTCAATTTTTAACAATTTTAATTAATGTTAATTGTATTTTGTATTAAATTTTTAGTAGTCTCTGCAGACTTGTTGATCTGTCGATCAAATAATAGGGCTAACACAAATATGCCCTAATGCAAATGTGCATATATCTCAATTTATACAACACACGCATATGTTAACCGTGGATTGACCGTTAAAATTAAGGATCAACCGAGAAACAAGGGATAAACGATAAGGTTGATGTCAGGTGTCACTGCAGTGCTTACATAACGCTTCAATCGTAACCAAATACCTGTTCGCACCCAAAAACCATTGCATAATCGACCTTATTACCTGTCACATACGTGATGTAAAGTAATGCGGGTAAAGGGTTTGGTAACAGGTAAAGCCATAGCCTATTTATTGGATCGTATGCCTAATCGACGGACAATCACGACAGTTGTGGAGTGACAACATATACAGTGCATTCAGTATTTCTTTATTGTGATTGTCAATTATTATTTTGCATAGTAGGAAAAGTGAAACAGTTAAAAACTAAAGTGTGTGTGTGTAAAAACTGCGAAATACTCTTTGGTAAGTAGCTGTATATATTTTACAAAAATTTCCCTAATATGATTCGATATCTTCGGTAGAACATCTTCAGGAGAATGGCTATATGGCATTATTTATTTGAGATGCAAGCTCAATGGAGAACGTTAAATAAGCCGATCCTCAGATATTTATGTAACGTAATGCGAAATCATAATTAATATATATATATATCTCCTTTTTTGTAATCATTTTTTTAAAAGAAACAACATGTCGCGTGTATCTGCTTTATCTCAGGAGCAGCGCCGCCAATCCGCACTTAGGCGGAGCCGCGCCCGATACGCTCGAATAGCTTCGCAAACTAGAGCCCGACATGCCGAGCACAATGCGTCAGTCCGCCAAGGTAATTTGCAGATTTCAGATGAAGGCGTCGCGATCGAGTGCGAGGCCGCGTACGTTTAACTGACGCCGCAGCTCATATCCGCAACAGGCAAAATTCTTCAGAGCGCCACAGACAGCAAGTGTAAAATACTGCAAATTACGCTACCAGGAGAGCGGTTGAGGAACCGCAGATCTGAGCGCGCAAGAGATGCTGCTGCGCATGCACTCGTCAGACAGGACTCGCAGGAGCGACGACGACTGCAGGTGCAAAATACTGCGGATCACGCTACCTGGAGAGCGCTCGAAGAAAACCGCGGGCTTGAGCGCGCAAGAGATGCTGCAGCGCATGCACTCGTCAGACAGGACTCGCAAGAGCGACGGCGACTGCAGGTGCAAAATACTGCTGCACACGCACTTGTCAGAGCCAATCCGAAAGAGCGACACCGACAGCAGGTGAAAAATACTGCGGATCACGCTACCTGGAGGGCGCTCGAAGAGAACCGCGGGCCTGAGTGCGCAAGAGATGCTGCAGCGCATGCACTCTTCAGTCAGGACCAGCAGGAGCGAAACACTGCTACTCGCTCTAACTGGAGAGCGCAGGAGAAAAATCGAAGGACCGAGCGAGCACGAGACGCAGAAGTCCACAGGATCATAAGAAACAACCCAATAACTCGGGCGCGGGAGCAACAACGGAACTCTAGGCATCATCGGAACACTCGACTTCACCAGAGACTTCGGGAGCAAGAAATTCAGGAAATGGCTGAGGAGCAACTCATCACATATAGGTCCATTTCCCAAAATCGCCAGGCAGAAACTTCGAGGCAGTCCCAGCGAAATATTGCTGCCAGAGCGGAACTATCCGCGGATGAAACGGAGGATCAACGGGAACGCCGTCAGAGGAACCGATCGACTGCGAGAGATCAGTATATAGACGGAATATCAAGGACGGACCAACTGAATACTGTGGAGGAACATGGTTTCCATCTCAGGTAAGTGGTTTGACAAAAATTTCTATATCTGCTAAGTTTCCTAATTGGAATGTAGACAAAGCATTTTATTTAAGTGTGAAATTTCCGAGTCCGTCCGGTAAATATCAGTTTTGCAGCACATGTCGTCAGAGTGTTTCGAAGGGCAGACTTCCACCCCTTTGTCTCTCTATTGGCTTTAACTTCCCAGATATCCCAGAGTGCCTTAAAAACTTAACATGCCTTGAGGAGCGCCTTATTTCTCCGCGAATTCCTTTTATGCGAATTATCTCCCTAGGCTATGAAAGGCAATGCGGAATTAGAGGTGCAGTAGTAAATGTTCCGATTTCAGTACCTGATACTGTGAGCGCTCTCCCCGTTCCTTTGATTCGACTCATGTCATACAGGTTCACCACAAAAGAAAGTTAGAATACTCCCACAATTTTATGACTGAAACAATTCGACCAGCTCGGGTCCTTGAAGCTGTCCGTTATTTAGTTAGCACTGTGCTTTACAGGTTTACTCAAATGGGAGATCGAGAAGAAATCTCCATTATCGCTGATGAAGCTGACCGAGAGGAAGTGAAGCTGCTCTTACGTCAACAGACCAATACCCAATTAAATCGGCAAGAAGAAGATTTAAATCCAGGCGGTCATGAAACTCTCTTAGAAAATAATGAAACTGCACTTCAACGTATAGCGTTGGCTCCTGAGAAAGCCGCCTTCCAACAAATTTAACCCTGGACGAAGATGCAGAAGAACTTTCCATCCCAACAATCTCTTGCGGGCAGTTTTCAAAGCTAAAACTACCTATGCAAAAAAACAAGGTCGCAGATTCTCGATTTAAGACCGTCGTTATGCAGTTGTACCTAAAGTCCCATACATGTACAAGTTCTATGAAATGAATCGAGTTCAAAATTCAATCTCAATTGCCCTACGCAAAAAATCAGGTGCAGTAACTGCTGCCAATATGATGGACAATGCGTTTATTATGATAATAGCCTTGTACAGCATGACGACGCATATCACATTTTGAAGGGTCTCCGCTTCGCACCAGCTCATTGGGAAGCTGAAAAAAAGTTTATAGGCAATTTGGGCTTCCTATCTTTTTTATAACTTTATCTGCCGCTGAATCCATGCCGTTTATTGGATAATACGAATATTACTGAAGACGAGGCAGCAGATCTTTCTAGCTCTGAAAAGGCTCGATTGATCAGATCTGACCCAGTTGCATGCTCCCGGTTTCGACAATTAATGAAATTGTTCAAAAGCTCAGGTATTTTTGGCGAGTATACTCTTGTCCATTATTATTGGAGGATCGAGTTCCAGCACAGAGGATCACCCCACCCTCATGGAATGTACTGGTTTTCTGGCGCTCCAAAGCTGGAAGGACCAGAAAGTTCCCATCAAGTTGTCCGTTTCAATGATCGTTTTATCACTACCACCGGGGACGATCCTGAATAACAAGAAGTAATTCAATATCAGCGCCACAAGCACAGTTCTTCGTGCTTAAGAGAACTGTGTGGCCAGGAATTCTGCAGATTTCAAATGCCATACCCTCCAGTGCCTGAAACTATGGTTTTGTTTCCGTTAAAAGACAACGAAGCCAATGTTCAACATTATAAAGAAATCTAAAAAAAAAAAATAAAGTGCTTTTAAAGTCCCGTTTCGATGAGGATGCAGTCCTTTATAATAATTTTGAATATTTTCTAACCCACCTAGAAATAAGTCTCGAAGAGTATAAGTTTTCCATCCGTTGTTAAATGCTTATAATAGGGATATTCTTGGCCTACATAGGGCAAACATAGATATACAATTTATCTTAGATGCGTTTGCCTGTTGTAGTTATATAACTAACTACATAAACAAATCCAACCGGGGGGTTTCGCAACTGCTTCGAGAGGCAATGACTGAAATAAGCCATGGAAATATTTCAGTCAAAAGAAAATTGCAACATCTCGGCAGCAAGTTCATTAACGCTGCGGAAATATCAGCCCAAGAAACAGCGTACAATATATTAGGACTACACATGTCTAAGGCAAGTGAAGGTAATATTTTTATAAACACTTGCCATCCAGATAAAATAGATCATATATTGCGATCTAATAAAGAATAGAGAGTGCAGCTTCCTGGGAGCTCAACAGATATTTTTGAGAAAAATTTACTCGATCGGTACGTACAAAGGCATTGGGATTTAGAATCAATATGCCTTGCAGAATTTGCAGCTTGGTACAAATTTTCCAAGAAAAACGCAGAATCAGAACCGTCCAATTAAGGTTATGATGAAGCGACTTGGAACTAGAAGAAGAAAATCCGATTGCAGCCCAAAACTTCCAACTGCTTGATGGGACTGGAAGTGTTAAAAGACGAAAGCATGCCTTAATTCTAAGATGGGTTCTCTTCAGCTTGAACCCTTCTCGGTCGGATTATTTTAGAGAGCACATAATGCTTTTCTTCCACGTAATGCATAACATAGCGGGAAAAAAACATTTTATGAATACGTTGGTGGAGGTGCTGGAGTGGGCAAAAGCAGAATGATTTTAACAATATATCAGTCTATAACTTGGCGAGCTAATAAGATACCGGGAGCAACCGGTTCTACAAAGGTTTTACTTTGTGCTCCTACTGGAAAACCTTTTGCAATTGGAGGTCTTACTTCCGGTTCTTCGAGACCCTTAAGCAATAACTTCTTAAGCACGATACATTGAAATTTAATTGACCTCCAATTAATTATTATAGACGAAATCTCAATGGTTGGATTTAAAACACTAAGATATTTGGATCAAAGACTTCGGCAAATTTTTAGGAGCCAGGATGTAATTTTATGAGGTAAGTCAATTATAGTATTTGGAGATCTAAAGCAGCTTAGCCACGTAGGAGATCGTTGGATATTTCTAGAAAATATTTAAAATCCATATAATATTCTGGCTGGCACAAACCTCTGGAGTAATTTTAATTTTTTTTAAGTTAACCGAAATAATGAGACAACGCATGAATAATATGTCTAAAGCAAACATGTCAGATATGGATGTGGAGCTGTTTAGACAGAGAGTTGTCCCGCCAACTGAAGTTCCTGATGGCGTCATCCACTTATTTGCTTCCAATGATGAGGTAAATCAATACAACGCTTTAAAACTGGCTCACATCGCAACAGAAGAGTTTGTTTCAACTGTCATAGATACTGTAAAATCAGCTAACATGTCATTAAAAAACAAAGAAATTACTCTAAGAAATGCCCAAAACATAAAAACGTCCGAACCCCAGGGATATAGCAAAGTATATGGTTACCATCAATATAGACACAAATGATGGGTTTACCAAACAGGCCAATTAATGAAAATTGACAATTGCATGGTCAACAACGCCACACTAGTTTCAAAACTTTGGATTAAGTTTTCAGATCCAACAGTTGGTGCCATGGCCAGGTTAAAAGTTTGGAGAAATTATCACCCAGATGGGACTCCCATTAAAAAACATCCCGAGTCTTCCAATGTGGAAGCTCAGGACATTCTTCAATTGATCGAAAGCAATTCCTTGTTGTTCCTGCAGAGGCTATTACGATTCTTAAAAGACAAGGAGCAACCTACAGCATAGTCGCAGTGCATCTTAAAAGGGGCATTAAGCGAGCTTCGCTGTATGTAGGATGCAGCAGAGCAACAAGCGCACCGGGTCTTTTCCTTTTACGAGACTTTGTTCCTCCAACTAGATTGGGAGCTACAAATGTCCAAGCACAGCTGGAAAGCTGAAGAAGGGAAAATGCTTTGACTACGCAATATGAATTCTTAATCAATGGGGATCATGCCATCTCATTGTATTACCATAATGTTGAGTCTCTTACGCGAAGACATTTCCAACGATAATATTATTTGTTCTGCAAAAAACATTTCGGGTTGACTGCAGCTTAGACAACTGCACCACGAACCAATTCGAAATAAGTAATCTGTTCGCGCCACAAGGGCGCTTAGTTTTGAGCAGTGTGGGAGAGAGCGTGCATTCCCTCTTTGCACTCCCGCTTGTGCTCCCGCTCCATTCCCGCTCTCCTGGACTCTCCCGCTCCCAAGGGAACTCACCACTCCGCGGTCCCGGGCTCTTCAGCTCTTAGTTTGTAAGTTAGTCTTAATTAGAAGATTGTGACAATAAAACGTATGTAAAGTGAAACTCGCCAAACTTCTTCTTTTTCGTGGGACTTTGGAATTTTTCTCCTTTTTTTGGGATCCTCATCCGCCCACTCCATTACATGGTCCTCCGTCGCCTGCGACCTATCCTGATCAGCGCCCCCCTCTGCGGATTTTTCCAAGATAAGTACGACTATTTTCCTAACCATTCGTCCGTGGTCGCCATATATATATATATATATATATATATATATATGTATATACACTACTGGCCAAAATAATAAGTACATGCATATATGTTTTCTTTCATGGCTCCAAAAACTTTTTTTAATAGATCAAATAAAAAATCAAAAATACTTATAGTTTTCTGATACATTAAAGGTTATATAAATTATTAACAAAAGCATTTTTCAATTCAAATATAGAGTTTGTGATGAAATAAGTCTAAATAACATAAAAAAGGGTTGGTCAAAATAATAAGCACATCAATTCTACAAAACAAAAAACACAAAATTCTTTGAACTTTGGTAACAATTTTATTAGTAGTTATAACTTATAATTAGTATCCAGTATAGCCATCCTTATTTTGTAGGACTTTGGCCATTCTTTTGGGCATACTAGATATAAGTTTGCGGCAGGTCTCTACTGGAATTTCATACCAGGTTTTTTGGACAAATCTCCACAATTCTTCGGCATTTCGAAAAGTATTTCTTCCGATTCGACGTTTTAAGTCCCCCCAAAGGTTTTCGATCGGATTTAAGTCCGGAGACTGGCTTGGCCAACTCATAACGGCCACGTCGTTCTCAGCAAACCAATCCTTGACCAGCTTTGAGGTGTGTTTTGGGTCGTTGTCTTGTTGAAAGACCCATCGTAGGGGCATGTTTTC